>JAJPUD010029714.1:0-13708 GCA_023553655.1 Myrmecobius fasciatus
AATCTAGGGGCATGAATTCTGTGGTTGGGAACCTTTTTCCTACAGCCTGGTTATTCAGAAAAACAGAAAAGACTGTGAAACTGTAACTGCTGAAATACCAAGGGAAGCCTGAGGATCATCCTTTCAGAATAGATTAAAAAACAAAATAAAGCAAAACTTTTACCCCAACTTGTGTTTGTGATCATTTCCATATTCAGAGGTTTTAGAATTGTTAAGGTGGTTAATAAAGTCATAGAAGTAAGCACTTGAATACTAATTAAGTGGTTATAAAAACAGCAAGTGAAAGTATGCTCAGTCAGGCAAGTAAATAGGTATAGGACTAACTCATTAGGGTCAAGGTCACTAGCCTCATGCACTGAAAAGAATGGAATGAGAAGTTCTGTGATTCTGGGAGTTAAGAAAGACTTTCTTCTATTCATATTTATAATGATGCTCAGCTGTTTTTGGAACTGTGGTTTAAATTGTTTGATACTGCTTGCCCAACCCTAGCAGAAATATTGGAACCAAACAGGATCTAGCTCTTTTTAAGCCTAATTGCTCACCCCCAAGAGTCATTAAGTGTGGATTTCCATGCTTCCAGAAATCTCTTCTTCATCTTCCTCTCTTTTCTCCTCTTCCTTACCTTCCTTGGTCCATTTTCTCTGTCTCTCTCATCTATCTCCTGTTCCCTCCCTCCCTTGCTCCTCTTCTTCTTTCTTTCTTAACTTCCTTTTTTCCCTTCCTTCCAATTCTGTTTCCCTCCATCTTTTCAAAAGTTTTTGTATCCTTTCTTTCCTCCCATGGTATTGGAACCAGTGATCCTAACTTTGATGAACCTTTCCCATCAAAGCCTCATTCTAGGAGTGAAGAATTCATTTAATTATTTTTCTTCCTGGCCCACCCTCTCCCAGGATTATCAAGTATAGAAGAAAAGCTTGTAGGCTACAGTGTATTTTGGTAAGAAGCAACATAGGAGTAAAGTGTAAGATATTATTAATTTTTTTTTCCTCTTAAGAAAAGAGGTATTTCAGTGTGTAGCCATATTTAAAAATCTAGTCATTATTGAAATTTATGGCTAGCCACTTACATGATGTACAATTCAAAAAATTTCAGTTTGATGGCTTCCTCTCAAAAAGGCCAGACTTCCTGATCATAAATTATATTTCTTATAGAAGTAATGAATTTGATATTTGCATTTAGGGACTTTTTTCCCCACATGGACACAAACAATTTACTTAAATGCATTATACATTCAAGTAGTCTGAACTTGAAGATATCTTGTACTTTACAGAACAATTACCAGTCCTATTCTAAGCATATAAACTTAGGAAGAAACATAGGAACTTGACCAAAAAAGCCAACATTGACATAGATGAATTTAATCTCTCTGATGATTTCCTTTAGTTAAGAGGAGTCTTTGGTTATCAACAATAGCTATAATTTAGATGATTTTCTTGTTTACAATTATTTTAAATGAAATTTCTCTATCTCTTCCTGTTGGTTTGTTGGCAATATATAGAAATGCTGATGATAATTTAGATGATTTTCTGAGAAGGAAATATATTTTCACAATAAATCATCTTAGTGGAAAAGGCTCCTGATTGAGAATCATATCTAGATTTGAATACCAGCTCTGACCTTAGCTTACTAGCTGTGTGGATTATAAGGAAGTCATTTCTCTCAAGACTTAAATTTCTTTCATCTGTGAAATAAGAACAGTTGGAATAGATAGCTTCTAAGATTCCTTCCTGCTTTAACAGCTTATGATTCATATTCAGTACAAATGTGGCATGCTAAAATTACATCTGTGAAGTGAGCTGGAAATTAACACATCTTCCTGCTAATTTGCTTTGATTGATACAGTGATTACATATTTGTGAAAGCATAATAAATAGTTAATATTGATTTATTTTGATTTAATTGAAATTTACTACTCAAAACAGGTGAATAAGAAAAAGGATGAGATTCTATGACTTTGGAAAGCAAATTAAAACTAATTAGAAAAATGGTTTTGATTGTATTTTTTGAATTTCCTAAGAAACAGATAGAAAGCTAGAATACCCTTATGTAGTTAGACCTATGGAAAATTCAGGGCTTAGAGAAGAACTGAGAATGAAATATATAACAAATAACACAAATGTGCCAGTGAAAATTGTTGGACTTGAATCTGACTTATGTGATATTTGCCAACGAAATCACATTAGAGAACTCACTTAACTTCCTCTGATATTCAGGGTCCTTTTTCATAATATGGGATCTGTAATGCCCTAATTTCATCATGGGTTTTAAAAACTAAAAATTAATTATCATTAAATGTTCCATAAGTGAACTAGCTGCCTTTGCAAATCTTGGTGGACCCTAATGTCTATAAGTGGCTTTTAAGAATAGCCTTCAAGGAAAGGAACCCACATGTGCAAGAATGTTTGTGGCAGCCTTTTTGTAGTGGCTAGAAACTGGAAACTGAAGGGATGCCCATCAATTGGAGAGTGGCTGAATAAATTATGGTATATGAATGTTATGGAATATTATTGTTCTGTGAGAAACGATCAGTAGGACGATTTCAGAGAGGCCTAGAGAGACTTGCATGAATAAATTCGCGCTGAATGAAATGAGAAAATCCAGGAGATTATTATACACGGCAGCAAGACTATATGATTATCAATTCTGATGGACATGGTTCTCTTCAACAATGAAAAGTTTCAAACCAGTTCCATTTGTTCAGTGAAGAAAGCCATATATATCCAGAGAGAGGGATGTGGACCACAACATAACATTTTCATGCTCTTGATTGATGTTTGCTTGCATTGTGTTTCCTTTTTCTGATTTTTCTTTCTTGTAGATATGATTTTTCTTGCACAAAAATGATGTGTGGAAATATGTATACATATATTCGATTTGTCAAGTATTTTAACATAATTAACATGTAGTGGATATCCTGCCATCTAGGGGAGAGGTGGGGAGTAGGGGGGAAAAATTTGTAACAGAAAGCTTTGTAAGGGTTAATGTTGAAGAATTACCCATATATATGTTTTGCAAAATAAAAAGTTTTAATTTAAAAAAAAGAATTGCCTTCAAATCTCAGTTGTGGACTGGATTTGTAGTTATTTTACCTACTGATGATTTACAGTAAAAATTATGATTTATTAGTTATTATAATTTTGGTAGCATTATAGACTTTTCATGGCCTTATAATTTATACTGCTTTACTAACTGAACTTACTAATAACATAATAATAGCTTAACTTACTTAATGACTGAACTTACTAAACTTTGATGTGGTAAATGGATATGTGCTGAAAATTAGTTATTTAGCTTATTGAAAATTATTCATATGAATGGACTATATGAGCAATAGAAAGCCATCCAATATAGTATATAAAGTAGCAATATAGTAGGGCAGGTTACTCCATGAAGGACTTCAATTTTTTTTTTTTGCCTGTATACATGTCAAATATCATTCAAATAAAGAGCTCAGAATTAATTTTTGGTTAGGCTAAGGTTGGAAATCAGCTTGCAAGGATTAATTGAATAGAAGTTGAAAAGGTGTCAACAATAAGTATGGATAACTTTTTTTTGACTTTTTCATGTGAAAGGGGAAAATGGCCTGAAGTTTATTTAGCCATGACTGTAAACTGGATATATTTGTAGGAAGCATAAAAATCCTGGTAGAAAGTAAAGTGAATGGGGATAGACTAAGAGTCAAGTCTCTGGGATAGACTTTTTTTTTTGACTTTTTCATGTGAAAGGGGAAAATGGCCTGAAGTTTATTTAGCCATGACTGTAAACTGGATATATTTGTAGGAAGCATAAAAATCCTGGTAGAAAGTAAAGTGAATGGGAATAGACTAAGAGACAAGTCTCTAAGATAGACCAGGGGAGATGAATTCAAGGATTAATTAATGGATTTGGCTTCAATGGCCTAAAGTAAAAAAAAAAAAAAAAAAAAAAAAAAGAAAGAAAGAAAGAAAAGTCAACTTTTTATCAGAGACTGGAGCAAAGAAGTTAGAGCAGAGAGGTAGAGTAATTTTGAGGTAAAGAATAGGGAAAAAGGAGTTTATTACAGATGGTTTTACATGTTTCTTGATTGGGGGAAAAGGAGAAGAGGTAGCATAGCAACCTTTAGGAAAGCAGAAAAGGAGTTTGGAATGGCCATTTGGGGAATGTGATAGGGAAGAATAAATAGATTGCTGTACAGTAGCAAAAACACATTTTTATGATTTCCCCTAATTGGTATTGGGCAGAGCGTGAATAAGAGTAAGGAAGGTAAATTGAAGGATTATCTAGAATTGGGATTTGGCAAGACAAGCAACAGTAGATAAATGGGGCAAAAGATTCAAGGGAAAATGAAAAAATATATAGTTGAATTGTTTAACTATAGAGGAAGGATTGCAAAGGAAAGAAAATGGAGTAGGAATAATGGACTAGCAGAGCAATGGAAGATGGATGGATGGGGAGTGATGTAAATGAAAATTATTATAATATCAAGAGGCAACTTTGACATAGTGGATATAATTTTAAAATCAGAAGAACTCAAGTTTAAAAAGGCCCTTAAAAAGAGAAAAGTATCATGAGATTTCTGGACAATTATTTTTTCATAAAGAGAGAAAAATTTATACATATTAAATTGTCCAAACAGTAACAATAACTACCATTTATATACTATTTTAAGATTTGTATAGTCTATACATAATATATTAATCTAATTCTATGACAAAGAATTGTATACTTTTTTTTTTTTTTTTTTGCTGAGGCAATTGGAGTTGTGTGTTTACATTCTTAAAACACAATGTCATGTTGCCATTTTGCAAAGCATACAGATCTTGGATAGAGAAGCTTTTGATGTAGTTTATGCTGAGTATAATTAGAAGGGTAATAATGGTGTATGAAGTCCATTATATAGTATTTCATTGTCATCAGGATTTCTTAAGATTTCATCAATTACTTCAGTGCATCTGCCTTGGAGCCTGAGCTGTCCACATCACTGGATCCACAATAAATGGATCCAATATAAATAAAGATCCCAAAATAAAGATCATCCTCTGTAGGGCAATGTTAGGGTTTTATCCTGTCTCTAATAAGTTGAGCAGGGACTTTTTGTATCTTCTGCTTCCAGACTGAATACCCAGCTGTGACCTTCTCTCTTGTTTCGTCATCTCTCTTGCTCTGTGGGTCTTTATTGATTACTTGGCTTTCTACTTTGCATACTTTCTTGACCTCTGGATTTTATGTATTTAGTAGGTCCTGCATTTCCTTTCCAGGATTGTCTCAAAATTCTGCCTTTCAAACCAAGCTTTGAGATACAGTGCCATGCATGGCCCGGCATGATGCAAGGACTTTGGGAACAATAATTTCATGAGTACTAATCACAGCTTCATTACAAACTTAGGTGACCCCAGTCAAGTTACTCAGTCACTTAGTACCTCTATCAGTAAATCAGAGATGACCTTTGTCAAAGGAGTATTATTTGGGACAAGTAAATCATAATGTGAAATACCTGTGTATTGTATTACAATGGAAAAAAAGTTTTAACAGTTAAGTGAATGGAAGTATAATGTGACAGTAAAATCAGCTGCTAACAGTATTAGTTTACCATTCTAAGAAAGGTCTTCTGTATTTCCTATTACCTCATGAAAAGTCTAAAGACATTTCAAGCCTATTTTGTTTGTAATATAATTACATTCTTTCTTTGGTTCTTATTGGATTAAAATCTCTCAAATTTGTAGTATTTGGTCTCACAGAGTTTCTATACAAGGAGTTTGTTGTTTTTTTGCTACTCATAAATGAAAATTTAAAAGCATTTAAAGTCCAATTTTATTTCATTAGCGAAATAAAAAATTTTGCATTAAGAAATTTGTAAAGTAAAAGGAAGATACACTTAACACTTTTATCCTCATATATGCAAATATTAATGCAATATTTCCCCTGATTATGTTTTAGATATCTGATATCCATGTTACTGGAGAGTCAGAGGATATGTCTGCTAAAGAGAGATTGTTATTATGGACACAGCAGACGACCGAAGGCTATGCTGGAATTCGTTGTGAAAATTTCACTACCTGCTGGAGAGATGGAAAATTATTTAATGCCATCATTCATAAATACAGGTATGAAATAATTGTGGTTTTTTCAGCTACATCACTAGAAGACATTTGCCTACTTTAATTTCTTTTTGTCAGAAAAGTGAATCAAGAAAGTGATTTTAAACTCACTTTTTAACTTTTTTTAACTCTTCTTTTTAACTCAAATCTGAGTACATGTCCCTAGGTCAATACCCCAAAATTATAGACTTAGATCTGGAATTTACCTTAGTGTACAGAGAATCCAACCATTTCATTTTGCATTTGAAGAGATTGAGGCTTAGAGATGATAAGAAAGTTACATAGGACTTTAACTCAAATTATTTGATTCCTAACTCAATACTTATCCCTTGAACCACTTACTTTACACTCTTTTTACGGTTGTGAAGTTGTCTTAGACACTCACACTAAGTTTTCCATTTTTACTGTTCATAGAGGAATATCTTGGATTTTGTTTTTCTAAGAAGAGTTATATTTAAAAGATTATTACAATTGACTTAGTGAGATGAAAAGCAGTTTTTTATCCCCAATACAAGATTCAGGACTCTGATTATATGATTTTCAATAAAAATAAAAATGGAAACTTTGACATTAAGAGCACGCATTTAGGGTTAGGGTTAAAGGATTTTGGTTTTAAGTTTCACCAATGCACATCCAGCTATACTCTTTAAATGCTTCACTCTGCTTGTCTGTTTTTGTACAGGAAAAAAATTGGAATGCATTTAGCTTCTTAACATATCTGTTAATTATATAGTTTTAATTTTTTGGGGGGGTAGGGAGAGATTGTAGGCCATTTTGATCCTGGGCTTCCAATTAGGTATTCTTGAATAGCCTCTAGGTTTTCTGTGGATTTTTTTTTCTTTCTTTTTTTTTTTCTATTGTTCCTTAGCAAATAAATGCCTGCATTTTACAAAGATAAACTTGTAATGTAAAAATTTCAGAGTTAGATCATATTTAAGTTTGTACAAGATAATTTGTATTGGCAAATCTTTGATATTTCATTCTTTTTAGAATCAGTTTCCTGTAAACATGTTGCAGAGATAAGAATTTGGAGACTGATAGGCAACTGGTTTCTACACTAAACCCTCTTTCACCCCAATGAATCCTTCTCCTTAGATTCTTGGCTATTGGAAGTAGTCACTTTCTTTATCCTACCCTACCAGGCAATAAACCTGGCCTTGTTTTTGTACCTGGTTCCTTATCTTGCTTTCAATAAGCCCTCCCCAGACTTCAAGCTTCCTGTCCTGAAGTGGCACTATACTTTTATCTTATTATAATTGACAATGGCTTCTTAATTCCCAAGCTTGACTTTAAGCAATCTGCTCTGTCTGAGTTGGCTTAGATTAGGAAAATCCCCAGTCATATTGTAGCATCTGGTTTCCTATTTTTTAGAAAAAGGTCCTCCTTCCACTTATCCTAGACTGGTATATAGGCTCCCTTTTCTCTGCAATGCATGGGGCCAAATGAAGTGCATTGAAAAGAATTGTGGAAAGACTATTTTGGGGAATTTATGACCATTCTCACCCTCCTGGAAATAAAAATAACAAGGATATTTTGCTTTACAAAGCTAATGTAAGAAGTGTGGTATAGTGGAAATGTACTGCCTGAATCTACCTCTGTAATGCCTTCCCTAGGTTTCAGTTTTCAAACTATTAGGGAGCTGGTCAAATGGTTTCTAAGATTTCTTCTAGCCCTAGACATATGACTTTATGTTTTTCCTTTGTGTTGTTGCTGCTCCCAAGATACTCCTATCATAATGAACTTTTTTTATACTTCGGATCTCCCCTGGCTTGTTGTAAGAAATGAAAAGAGCAACTACACCACACAGAGATACTCACATGTCCATACATACAATATTGAGAAATGAAAAATGTAAGTGATTCATCCCAGGCCATTGAATCGAACTATGATATTTTCTGTATCACTTTTTGGGTAGTCCAGTGAATTATTTGGTTTAACATAGTTCCTTTTATTGAGTGAATGCCATTTTCTAATCTAATACATAATAGTGCCTATTGTGTACCTAGAATTTAGGTTCTAGCATATTTAAAAATACATAGTTTAGATAAAACACCATATGTCCCTTCAAGGAACTTGCAAGTCTGCTAGGGAATGACAGTATCAACACAGAGAGCTATAATTTCATTATAAGTGCTTTAGAGAACTAAAGAACAAAGTAATATGTGAGATAGAAGGTTTTCATCTAAGTTGTGTATCCTCAATGATGTACAGTGAATGCACTACAGCTTTATTAGCTACTGAAAACTTCTTTGAGTTTACTTTTCCGAATGTATATTCAAACAGTTGTCAGAATGAGACATATTCCTAAAATAGATGGAGTCCAATTTAGCAGGTAGTCAAACTATTAATTGTACAAGGAGAAAAAAAGGTAAGTGGTGGTTATAAGCAACTAAAGAAGAAAAATCAATAAATCTTGTTTCCAGTACGTTCTGCTGTTTATCTCATTTCTTACCATTCTCCAAATTAAATAACATCAATAACAATTGGATTTTTCTTGGTCAGAACAATCCAGAAATTCATATTGTAACCAGAGAGCATTTCAGCCACAACTATGCCCCTTCTGGGTGAATAGAAGTATGACATCATCAGAAAGATGTTTTGTGAGGGGTGTTCTTTCCTTAGGAAATAAAAAGCTCTTTATCCTTTGATTTGGATTATGTTACACAAAAGGATTTATTTCATAGTGCACATTTAGAGTATGCTCAGTTCGCTTCTTTGAAGTTTCTTTTAGCTAGAAGCAAAGTGCTTAGGAGAAAATTTATTCCTTCAGAATTTTTCAGAACAATCATCCCTGGGCATTGTCTCTTCATAGTCATTGTAAAGATATAATAGCATGAATAACTTTGTTCCCAAATACCATAATTGATAGTTACATGGGGGAGGAGGGAAAGCAGGGTAGAGTATCGTTTGCATTTTCAGGCTTCCCCATCCCCAACTTTGGGCAAAATTCTTTGCCCAAGTTTAATATTTCAGCTGCTATTGTTTTTGAGGGAATTTTTCTGAGGGTAGGAAGAAAGAATTTGAATCCTTTTAAATGCTATTTGTTTGGGGCTTTATCATTAATTAATAGGGTACTACTGTGTGCTCTTGAAACAGTTTTTTAACTTTAGTTTTGAATTTTCTCTGTGTTCCATATTGGCTTTCATTTTCTTTGTTCACAGTAAAAATACAGTGGGTCAAGTTTTACATGTTTTAGAGACTTAAAGAACTACTTTTCCTATAGTTCACATTGCTGATTTTTTCTCATGAACTAAAACTTTATATATTCAGTAAATATATTTTCAGTGCTTTTCTTCTAGTAGAGTATTGAGTCCTATTCTCACTCTGATTTGCAGAGGTAAATTTATGAAAAAAAAACTACTTTCTTTTTTCTTATAGAAATTACTGCTGCTATTCAAAATAATATTTGGAGGGACTGTTAAGCTCTTTGCAAATATTATTTCATCCGATCCTCACAATAGCCCTGGGAAGTTGGTACTATTATCTTCTTTTTACAAATTGAAGCATAGATTAAATGACTTGCCTATTTGAATTTGAATCTTCTGATTTCAGACATGATTTTCTATCTTCTACACCACCTAGTTAATTCCTGAATAGTTGCATGTATAAAGAGAAGGTTACATGCACATGGGAAAATTAATCTATGCTTTTTTCAATGATGATGTGTTTTTTCTAAGAGAAAAAAGACAGTAAGAATGTTATGAATGATGTTGTTACCAAAGTGTTACCAAAAGTGAACTTCTGATGATTTATCTTTTATTTATCCAGATTGGGATTTTTTTTCTTTGTCAGTTAAGTCATATGTAAATGGGTTTGGTTTTTTGGTTTTTTTTTTTTTGCTTGGAATTTATATTTTTTTAGTTTGGGGCCATGTGGTCAGTAAATACCATGGGGATATATCTGTTCTGCTAACAATTTATATTTCCACTTATGCAAATATACAGGTAATTTCTTAGATTATTTTTTGTTTCTGTTGTTACAAATAGAGAATATTTGCCATAGATTAGCACATTCAAGCCAGTATCTGAAGACTTATAAAAGTGAATGTGTGATACTGACACCTGTAGTTCCCTGTTTTCTTTAATACAAATATAATGATACTTTTCTCTGAAAGTCACCCTTAGGGATTTTGAAATAATCTGAAATGGCTTCTATCATCATACATTGTTTTATTTTAAAATATGTACTTTTCTCAAAGTGTCTTGATCCTATGCTATATATCACTATGATTTTTGTTATGATTCTATTTTAATCTTTTGATATCAAGATTTTACCAGGATGTACATAGTGCTTCCATCATCATGATTTGCAATCCTGATATGTCTCCTCATAAGATTCCTTTAGAACTCTAAGATAAATTCTTCCTTTAAATTCTCCATAGATAATATATCCAATATGATCAGGACAGGACTCATACAGTTAAAAAAAAAAAAAAAAAAAAAGTGATTAAATAAATTGTGTAAGTGCTTAACAAGATCTGTAGCAATGTTTAAGAAGAGTGATAGTTAAACACCAAAGGAACATTTCAATTTATCACTTGGAGTCAGTATTAAAATTAAAAAAATTTTTTTTTTCGTTTTCCTTCAGTAAATTATTTTATGTAGTTTTTAAAGAAAGAAAGTCAAGTTAATTAAGGGGATGAAAGAGACAGAGAGAGGGGGAGGAAAAGGAGAAAGAGGGAGAGACAATGTGTGTGTTGTGTGTGTGTTAGTCACATCTAACTCTTCATGACCCCATTTGGGGCAAAGATACTGGAGTAGATCACTATATCTTTCTCCGGCTCATTTTACAAATGAAGAAACCTTGGAGAGCAATTTGGAACTATGCTCATAAAGTTATCAAACTGTGCATACCATTTGACCCAGCAGTGTTTCTACTGGGCCTATATCCCAAAGAGATTTTAAAGGAGGGAAAGGGACCCACATGTGCAAGAATGTTTGTGGCAGCCCTTTTTATAGTGGCAAGAAACTGGAAATTGAAAGGATGCCCATCAATTGGAGAATGGCTGAATAAGTTATGGTATATGAATGTTATGGAATATTATTGTTCTGTGGGAAACGACCAACAGGAGGATTTTAGAGAGGCCTGGAGAGACTTGCATGAACTGATGCAGAGTGAAATCAGCAGAACCAGGAGAACATTATACACAGCAACAAGACTATACGATGATCAATTCTGATGGACATGGTTCTCTTCAACAATGATGTGATTCAAACCAGTTGTGCTGCGATGAAGATAGTCATATACATCCAGAGAGAGGCCTGAGGGAACTGAGTGTGAACCACAACACAGCATTTTAATGCTTTCTGTGAATATTTCCATGCATTTTGTTTTCCTTCTTAGGTTGTTTTTTTTTTTTTCTTCTCTTTCTAGATCTGATGTTTCTTGTGCAGTAAGATAACTGTATAGATATGTGTACATATATTGGATTTGTCATATAATTTATCCTATTTAGCATGTATTAGATTACCTGTCATCTAGGGGTGGGGGGCGGGGGGAAGGAGGGGAAAAGCTTGGGGAAAAAAAGTTTTTTGCAAAGGTCAGTGTAGAAAAATCACTCATATGTTCTGTAAATAAAAAGCTTTTAATTAAAAAAAAAAACAAATGAAAAAACTTAGGCAAACAGGGTGAAATGACTTGCCTAAGGTCACATAGTTAATAAGTATATGAGGCCAGACATTATCTACTGTGCTACTTAGTTGCTCCAATTAACATATTACCCAGTTTAAATAAAAAATACCTAATGAAAAAGATGGGAAGCTTTATGCTAAGAAATTGGATAGTTCAGTAGAACAGTGGTATTCAGGAAACATAAAAAGTTTAACATAGTAAATGAGGAATACTGAATATAATCTGGGAAGCTGACCAAAAGAGTAATATCATATAGTTGCAATGTCAGTGATTTGTCTCTTGTAAAACTTTAATAAGGAACAAAAATTAATTTCTTAGTTTAAGATATTATATTTGGTAAAAGAATTATAACTTAAAATGTGTGGAAGTTAAGATACAGATTAGGTAAAGAAATGAAAATAAATGCCTTATGGAGCATTAAGTAAGACCTCTTAGTAACTATTGCATTGTTGTTATCTTTTAATATTATCATTACTGAAAGATTTATGAAAAAACTGGAAAGTGAAGATAAAGTACTTTGGTTGATTAATAAGAGGTTGGGAGAAAGAGAATTAGAGTTTTTATAAAATAGGTACCAATTATATTTTCAACAGTTTTTGCCTGAGGTTTAAGAAAAATCTCAATATAAATTCCTACCTGCTAAATGCTGCTTGTGAATGTATATAGCCTTTGGCCTGGCAGAGAGATTTTATCTAACTAAATCAAAGCCACCCACCCCTTTTTCCTAATTTATCTTCTTTCCAAAGAAAGAACATAGAGATTAGATTTTGATGGATTTAAAGTAAGTCCATGTCACCTAAGTATTTGATAGGTTAAGTGGCTTAAAAGCTAGAGAATGAAAGAATCTAGACAGTAATTTAGGGAATCAGAATGAATTAAAAAATGTAATATAGTCACCTAAAAAATTGGACAGGATATAGAGAAGAAAAAAATTCTTGATGGCATTCCAGGTTCCTGAGAGGAATAAATAACAAAGCCAAAGATGGATGGGCTGGCTACTTGATAGCTTTGTGTCCTGTTCTGATTTAAGCATATATTCAGGAAACCTCCATAATTGTTTGTTTGTTTGTTTATATATTCACTTATGATGAAGATAAAACTAATCTGAAGTTTCCATATTCAAGTCCTACTCCAAATAGAGCACTGCCCCAGATGCTCTGATGAAAGCATGAGTTTCAGAACATTGAGACACGTGGCTGTACCAAATGTACAAACATGTTCTGCTTGATCAGGCATGGACATGAATGAATATGTTCCTGGAGGCAAGGGGAAAAAAAAGCATAAATGCCAGGAATTGCAATAACAATGGTGAGAACCTCATGTAACAAAATGGGAAGAAAGGAAACGTGTTGATATGCTGGGTAGAGGAGGGGGATAGTGGAGGTATTTTCAAAAAGAATTCCTAATTACTAGTTTCTACTTGCTTTGCTCCTGTAGTTTTCCCCTTTTATTTGTTAAGTTCAGATTACTTACTATATGTTGCATTTTATTCCATAATCCCACTATAAGCTTCCATTCAGATATATTGTCTCATTAAAATGTCATTTTTGGGAGTGGGGAGGGTAGAAACAAATTTGGGAAATGTTATTTGAATTTTTTCTACTTAAAGTACCAGGTTCTGCCTTCTCTCTTTGCCCTTCAACGATCTAAGTACATAGTTGGGTGTCATTTATGGGTTCATTGTTTTGTACTGAAATCTAATTGGACTTTCTCCCCCCCCCATATTAATTTTCACAGATGCTGTGATTGAGGAGGATAGAATGCACAGATGCTATCTTAGTCATTCAGGATAAGTTTGTATGACCTACAGCCATGTGATTCAGTCACATGCTTTGATTGAGTCATACCTCATTTTGGGCTGGTTTAGTGCTGGGGAAGAGGCCTTAATGGACTCACATTGTTCCTGCAGGAAGTGGTCTGGGTGATTCATTAAGTAACCTATTTTTTTCTGAGACAATTCTGTTGCAAGACTAGCACCAAGGAGCTGACAATGAAAATGG
>JAJPUD010029715.1:0-13705 GCA_023553655.1 Myrmecobius fasciatus
GCAAGAATGTTTGTGGCAGCCCTTTTTGTAGTGGCTAGAAACTGGAAATTGAATAGATGCCCTTCAATTGGAGAATGGCTGAATAAATTATGGTATATGAATGTTATGGAATATTATTGTTCTGTAAGAAATGACCAGCAAGATGATTTCAGAGAGGCCTGGAGAGACTTACATGAACTGATGCTGAGTGAAATGAGCAGAACCAGGAGATCATTATACACGGCAACAACAGTACTATATGACGATCAATTCTGATGGACATGGCTGTCTTCAACAATGAAATGTTTCAAACCACCTCCAATTGTTCACTGAAGAAAGCCATATACACCCAGAGAGAGGGATGCGAAATGTGGACCACAACATAACATTCTCATACTCCTTGATTGATGTTTGCTTACATTGTGTTTCCTTTATCTGATATATCGTTTGTGTAGATAAGATTTTTCTTGCACACCAATGATAAGTTTGGAAATATGTATACATATATTCGATTTGCCAATATTTTAACATAATTAACATGTAGTGGATATCCTGCCATCTAGGGGAGGGGTGGGGAGTTGGGGGGAAAAATTTGTAACGGAAAGCTATGTAAGGGTTATTGTTGAAGAATTACCCACACATATGTTATGCAAATAAAATAAAAATTAAAAAAAAAAAAGAAAAATACTATTTGAGAGCACTTGGTTTAACAGCACTAATTTGGAGAATGTATACATTTGTTTTTCAGAGACATTTCAATCTTGTCTCTGCTTATAGGTGGATGGACTTATTTTTGCTGGGATAGGATGGCTAGACTACAGGTGCAAATTTGAGGTTGAATATAAAGGTAGCTTCTTAGAGAATTCCAATTCCAGGGGATGGAGTAAGTGATATTATCTGACCATGAATAAGCACATTCTAGACCCAATCCATATTTACCAAATTCCTCTTTTCTAAGACATTTTCAAAATAACTCTGTATTAAGTCTTCTGATATTCTGGGCAAGCCAGTTATTGCATCAGAGCCCCAATTTTTGTCACTTAGAAGATAAAAGTAATATTAACCAGATATCTTGCTGGATTGGTTTGTCTGTTTGTTTTGGTAAAGGTCAAAATAGATAATACATAAAAAGTGTTTTGAAAACCTTAATGTGATTCATAATTGTCATTGAAAAAAATGTTTAAATGCTGTAGATAGTTTGCAAACTTTTTGGACTGAAATATGGCACAGGCACAAAACAAGATCTGATACTTCTATAGCTAGATGTACTATTCTATTATATAACAGGAAAATTCCCCATTCTTTTTAAAGATGACATTCAGACTGTAATGACACAATTGTAGACTATTAATAAGGATTTGTAAATACCCTTTCTTCTCCTCGTGCATATAACCAGTTTCAAAAAAGAATGGGACCATTAAGATATTTACTTTACCAGCATCATGCAGAAATAATCTCTGTAATGATCTAACCTGAAATATAGTTTGAAATGTTTTTTAAAAAAAAACTCTGAAAAAGTGTAAAACATATCCAAATTTAACATCATCAATCCAGATGTTCCCAATTAGCATTTTTCTAATTATGGAATTTCATGATGTGTTGTTTTATGAGAGATCTATGAAGTCAGTCAATAGCAATGCTCCATATAAAATAATAACATGATTTTATAAATATAAAAAGAATATATTCAAACAAAAAGGAAAGAGCTAGAAATAGGACATTTAAATTTTTCTTTCCTAAAAATCTTTATGTCATTACCAGTGCAGGAGCTGAAGTGGTCTCACATTTGTTCTTCAGACCTAACCATTATTTTTACAAAATATCAATGGAAATTACTAATGGGAAGGGTATGTTTTCCCTTATATCCATTTAGCCTTTAATAATAAACTAAAACAATAAAATTATTAGTCAATTAAAATATTGTGAATACCATGAAAGTAAATATCATAATTGAACATTAATGGATATTGGGAAGTTCATGGAGGAGACTGCCTTTGTATAGCAAGGTACCAAAGCATTTAAAATGGAGGAGAGAAAAAGAAATGAAGACCAAGCAATAATCAAATTTTAGATATGAAACAATCTGAGAATTGAAATTTTACACTCATTCCTTTCCTTTTCTCCCAAACCTTCTGTGTTTGTTTAGACTTTGAATCAGAATGTTTTTGTTCACTACTGAAAGGGGTCATTTAATTTACAATAATAACAGTGATGCCCAACAGAAAGAAGTGTTAAATGATTATTTATAACAGGATATAATAATACTGGTTGTTTGATGGAATGGTATATCCAAAATATGAAAGAAATTTTCAGTCATTCATGTCTTCACCATGAGATTTTTAAAAGTGGTTAGTCTGTATTACATTTTCAATTTATATCTAAATAGGAATTTAACTTTTCAGAGTTTTAAGGGTAAGAGATGATATTAATTGTTATGATAACAGACCATAGAGTATAAGGGAAATGGTCCTTCCTTTAGATGTTTTTAATGATATTATTGCAGCCTGGTGTATGTAAGATTTTAATGTCAAAAAATAAATGGCAACTAAGTTAATAAGTTAACTGTCAAATAAGTTTCTTAAGTAGCTTTTTAGAATCAAAACTTGCAATCCCTTCTTGCAATGAGTTCTAGAAAGTCATTGGAGAAATGTACAATTTGGTGATATATATTTTATGTACACAAATATATGTATATTAATAAGTAGAAATATACATATATATATACACCTATATATGGATATGCATGTATACATATATATGCATGTATGTTAAATAAATATTTATTGATACTTTTTGCCATTCATTCACTGAATTTCCCTTTGATTGCTTTCCTAGAGAGTAATCCCATATAAAAATATTGGAGAAAGAGAAAGAGAAAGAGAGAGAGAGAGAGAGAGAGAGAGAGAGAGAGAGAGAGAGTCAGAGAAAATTCAGAAAAAGCGATTAATGATATAAAAATATTTTATAACCAATGTTCCATGTCTATAGACTTCTCCACTATCTCTGAAAAAGAGTAGAGGGAGATGTTTTTTCATATCAATCAGTTAGCAAATATGTATTATGTGCCTTCTATGAAATTCCAGAAACTATTTAGCAACGGGGATACAAAGAAAGACAAAAGACCAGCCCTGATATCAAGGAGCTCTCAGTCTAAAGGGGTAAACAACAGCAAAATACACATAATCTAGTTATGAATAGAATATGCATTTTAGGAATATGCTACCAGAGATAATGGGAGAAAAATTTTCAGTATATTAGGGTGGGAATTCTATTTCCCTCATACCACTCATAGTATTGTATTGATGCATAAAGCTCCTCTGAGTGTATATGCAAAAGATCTACTCAACTAATCAATTGGATCTTGAATTTCCTTAAGTCTGAATTCCTTTCCATTGCTATACAAAATAGCTTTAGAGTTATATAACTTTACCACAAGTAACAAACTCCTAAGAAAGCACTATTTTCATTACTACAATCACATATCAAACTTGAAACACTAACCTAAATAGAATTGTTTTATTCTCCCTCTGAAACTGAGAATAATCAATCCTTTCAGAAGAATGGAATGTAAACAAGTGACCTGATTATTCAGAGTTATTATAAATTATACTAATGGAGTCATTAGTTGTTTTTTTAAGATAGGAAATATTTATGAGTAGGCATTTATGAAACGTTTTAATAAAAGACATGAATTTGCACAAACTACCTATATTTCCATTCTTCAAGTATGTTACTTTTTAGTTAAATAATAAGATGATTATTATCTTATATATCCAGACTGTTTTGAATTGGGAAGTATTTTCATATGGTCTTTCCAATTTATCTTTCTCTCTCAGAGATTAGATAAATAAAATTAAGCCCAGGTGAGAGATTATTAGCAAACAAATAGTGTACATAAAAATAAAATAAAATTCTGAATACTGAACAAAGACTATAGAAACAACAGGATGGATGAATATGTATGAAGTCCTTAGATGGAAGGGGGATCACTGAAATCAAAGCTTGCAGAGAAATAATTCCAAGTTTTTGTTAGCTAAACAATGGAATCTGACAGATTATAACCAATACAAAATATACAGTCAGATTATACCCATTGCCACTCATTTTATTTTATTCTGATTTTTATTTTGATTCTCTTTTCTTCAGCAACTAGAGGATAACAACATCCTTTTCTCAAAAAATCTCTTCCTATCTCTGAGTGTGTTGAAAAATCAGCACAAATATAAGAGGTAATAATGTTATATATATATATATATATATAATTCTGGACCAAACAGACATTCCAAGCTTTGGTTCATTTTGCTGGCTTGGAGTGAAGGTATGGGTCCCATTTTTATTCATTCTTCCCCTCCAGTATGCTACCAAACCAGTGAAAATCTGTCTTTTATTTCAATAAGATCAATGCAAGTATTTGGTGAATAGAGTTTCCTGTTGTTGTTGGTTGGTTGTTTTCATTCATGTTTGATTCATTGCAATCCCATTTGGAGTTTCCTGGCAAAGATACTGGTATAGTTTGCCCTTTCTTTCTCCAGCTCATTTTACTGCTGTGGAAACTGGGGCAAACAAAATTAAGTTACTTGTCCAAGGTTACCCAGCCAATATGTACCTAGGCCAGATTTGAACTAAGTATGATTTATTTTCCTGACTTCAGTCTCAACACTTTATCCATTGATACACCTAGTAGAATAAAGTTTAACATATTGAAAATATGTGCAAAAGCAGAATAGGATCAATAATGAAAAGGCCAAGTGGGAATTCTGATCTGGTTATTTCTTCACATAGTACCTTGCTTTGTGGCCTGTAAATTGAAGGTCACTCACTGATCAGAGAAATAAAAAAAAAAAAAAAAAAAAAAAAAAGCAGGTGGTACCTTCCAACCCACATGGGAATTGGAATATCAATATCAGTTGGAGAAAGGAAGGAAAAAGAGAAGGAAATCAAAATAAGCTGGCACAATTCATTTCAACCTTCATTAAGAACCAATACTATACTATGGTGGGTTAGATAAAAGAACATTATATTTGGTAATGTTGAACTTTGATTTAGGGGATCCGTGCTCAAATTTTTGACACTACCATTCATCATTTATGCACTTTTATTCAAGTCATTTGACTTCTTTGGGCCTCAGTCTCTACATTTATGAAATAAGTGATCTTATGATTTAAAATTCTATATCAGACAGTGTACTTGATTCTAGAGCTACAAAGGGCACAGAACCATTTTGAAATAACTTGGAATTGCTCGAAAAGAACAATACAGAAAATGGGTATGATATAAGATAGGTAATAAAATGGTTAGAAAAAAACGAAGTTGAGAGATCACTTTCATATGCAAGTGGGGCAGTGTCCAAGAGTGATGGCATCCCAAGCGTTTGTAAAAAGTCTTCATAAACCATTCCAGAGCTTCATCAATTTAGGAGATTATGCATAGTAAACAAATATTGTTAGAATGTCTCTGTGGGGACAGAGCTGTGTACTATCTGAGAGGAAATTCTTTAATCAGCTCATGCATAACTTATCTAACATTTGAGGTTGGACACAAAGGCTTTTTACCTTTCATGGGTGAGCACTTTTCTTCCCAGAGGGTATTTTACTCTTTATAGTCAGTCTATAAAATTTACATTTGAATTCTGCAGTGAGAAGTGCCTGCCTAATGACAAATTTTGCCAAATGTTGCAATAAAGAATGCTGTAGTTTATTTTTCCTGAGAGCAAAGACCACCCCAAGATAATGGGAGCTTATAGTTATAGAATTTTCAGGGGAGAAATATAAACTTAAATGTGGTATACCATTACTAAATACCATTGCCTCTACTTTTAAGGGCCTCTTCAGCTTAAGGAATAAAGTGGACTTGAGTTAAAAGATTCTCATATAGGACTTCATAATGTCTTTCACTGAGAACCATGCTCTAAATGATGAGGAAAATAATTTTTCTCCTGTAAAAATGAGGATTCCTAAAACACTATCAAAGACTTGTATCCCTATATGATGAGCACCAGTTCTGATTTTAGAATGTCCATTTATTTACTTAGCATTGATTTAATCATCATCCTTTCATATATTTATTCGCCAATAATTTAATGATATCAGTCCTTCCTTATCTTCAGTAAAATGTGGTGGCTCCCTATTACCAAGTAAAATATAAACTTGACATTTGACATTTAAAACTCTTCACAATATGACTCATTTCTTTTCATATTTCCTATCACTCCCTCCATACTTGTATTTTTCATCTAGTAAAAAAAAAGTCATCTTAGTTGTTTGTTTTTATTTTTATTGTTTACATGAATAACCCTTTATTTCTTCCCTTTGTTTCTTTGCACTGGCTATTTATCCTCCCAATTTGAACTGTCCTCCCTTCTCATGTACACCTCTTAGAATCTGATTTTTTTCAAGATTCAGCTCAAGAAGCATTTTCTTTATTCTGTCTTTCCAGGTTTCTTCAAGTTAACCAGCATGTGGGAATTGTGTATATTTGTGTGTCAATTTGCATATGTGTGAAGATGTATTACACATTGTCTTCCTTTCCTACTGTCATATTTTTACATTCTTGAAGGCGAGTAGTTTTGTTTTCATCTTTTTTTTTTTAATTCAACATTTAGAACAATACTTGGCACACAATATTGCTTGCTGATTGAGCCTCTACTATGCTATTTTCCTGTAGAAGATACAAAAAGGAAGTTAGGAGTGCTTATTTTCATGGTTTAACAAAGAAAGCTAGTAAAACAGATTCTGTAAAATAGTCACATGAACATTCTCATATGGCTTTACCTGTCAGGATAGATCTACATATGCCTTGTTCTATCTCTCAATTAATTGGCTAATGTGTTCACATTTAGTCAGGAGTTAGCAAACTATCTAATCCTTTTAACTGTGAACTGCATACCAAAGCCATTATGATCTTCAATATAATGAAGGAATTGCATTCACACCTGAACAATTCTTGTGTCAGGGATTCAACATGAAATAAGAACACAATCAATGTCAATTCTTCATGAGCAAGAAAGATGATGATATTTTGTAAATAAATGGTGCTTTATACTTAAAACCAAGGAAAAAGAAACCTTTCATTTCATTTGATTGGTACAATTACTTTTAAAAGTGGCTACTTAATGTAATTTCAACCTCCATTTCTTAGAAACTGAGGCACATAAAATTTAGGTAGTTTTCCTGAGGTCATACAGTCACTTAATGACAAGACTAGCTCTCAGAAATCAAATCTTATAATTCTTCTCACCATGAGATATCTCCATAGAATATCTATGCAGTGATTTAAAAGGTCTGTCTTTGCTCATAAAATATGTTCCAAACTTAAAAAAAATCCCATTTTAAATTGATTAAAAAATAGAAAATACACAATAAATTTTCAATTGTTAGAATTTGGAGTGAATAATATTTAACTAGATGCTTGCAACGAATACTTTTCAACATTCTAAAAGATTAAAATGTTAAAATAATATAAAATGTGTTTGTTTATGAACTTTCTATGTATACAAAAAAACTCTATTATATTGCTTATTCAAGGAGAGCACAAGAGTTTAAAGATTGTTGTTTTGTCCCCCTTTCTTGTGGTGGATTATTTAAATCCAGGCATACATTCTCATTCAATCCTCATGACTGGAGATGCTCATTTCTCAGATTTGTGAGTATAGTTTGTGAGTATAGTTACTGTAAAATCATTTCTTCTTTAAACTAAGCTAACTGGCGCATAGAGGGGAGGAGCAAAATTTGGAAATTGACCTCATTAGCACAATGCTGCAGGGAAAATAAGATAATGCTTAGTAGCCATAACATGTTCATTAATATAAAACTCATCCTCTATTTTAATTATTTCTGATTTCAACCAAGGGGAAAAGTTTCAATAGACAGAGTTAATAATATGTGTCATTTTGCAAATACTTATCTTTTTTTAAAGGACACTACAGGTGCTAGTTGTGGTAAGATTTGAAAATAATGAAATATCTCTCCCCTAGCCTTTCTAAAATTTCCACTTGTGTATTTTTAACATCTAATATGTTGTATAAATTAGACTTTTAATAAATTTTAGGAATAAATAAATGTATGAATGAAGTAACTTCTCTTTCCTTGTTGAACTATAATAGAGCAGAGAGAACCTAATTTTCCTCTTGACTTTTGATTTATAATATGTGGACAATAAGCTTCTTTAAGAAAACCAGATCATAAGGCATTCAAAAATATATAATGAGCATCTATTATAAAATTCCATGCTAGGTGCTGTGGAAGAGGTAAAATGTAAACATGTTTCTTCTCCAAATGAATATGTCTATATATATAGCATTTTCTTTATTTTTATTTCCCCTGAGGACACAAACATATATATGTATGAAATATGTACTTATACATGTGTGTAAATATATACTATAAATACATGTATATGCTATTTATACTATTTATAAAATACATAAACATACATATATATATACATATCTATAGAGTTACCATGATTGGAAATGATAATTCATTAATATATTCAATAATATATATGCAGGCATACTTACACATAGATACTGTGATTGATAGTCATTAAAATGCCTTCTCTCTCTGACCCTTATGCTCACAAAGATATAAATGGAAATTTACACTATAGATAACTAAAAAGAGATTATTTGCATTACACAAGGATGTTATGCTTTATAAGAAAAAAAAAATAATTCACTGCAGAATTTTTTTTAAACAGGTAGTTTTCCTAGTGCATTTAAGATTAAATTTGATTTTTTAAAAATTCAATTTATATACCACCTACTTGCTTCTCAATCCCTTGAAAACTGTCTTCTGAACCCACTGCTCCACTGAAACCACTCTCTCATAGTTTGCAATAATCATGTAATAACTAAATCTGATAACCTTTTCTTATTCCTCTTTTATCTTTTTTTTTTTTGAAGCTTTTGATACTCTTCCCCATTCTTCTGGACATGTTATACATGCTTTCTTTCCTTTTTCCTTCCCTGGATCTCTTTATTACTTTTCTTTCTCACTTTTTTTTTTTTGCTAAATCCATATTCTGCCTTCTTCAAAGTAATAAATCTCATCTAATCTCTCTCACAACACAGACACACACACAGAGCTTTGTTCTTGAGACTTTATTTGATATTTCGTTAATTTTCTACACTTAAAACCTTCTTAATACTTGATTAAATTTGAAAATATCTGCAGACTCTTTTTCCCTATAGAGAAACAAGTTATTGAACATTTATTAGCAATCTCTTGTATTGCTCTACAAACATTGCTGGAACCACACATACACCCCCCCCCAACACCCACACATCTACACATAGACATAAATATGGAAATAAACATCTGAGCACACACACACACGCATGCATTATGGTCATATGTGCATATATGTCTGTATACACAATGTGTGCTTGTACAAATATCATGTTCACTCCACAATATGTATTTCATAAAGTTTACAAATAATGCCTATAACCATGTACATATGTATATACATATTATCCTTTTCAATGATTTATAGACATAAATGTTCTATCCAAGCACAAATGATCTCCAACAGTTTTTTTGGAAATAAATTTTATTACTTGTTAACCAGTCATTCACTCACAAATGTTTACAGTCTTGGTCTAGTTGGTCTTTAGATGATGATGGCTTTGAGTTATAGATTCAGACTTTGAATTCAGTTCTCAATGAGTCCCTAATCAAAACCTTTTCAGCCTGAACATAGTTTTCAAGATATCAGATCCACTTTCATAACCCTATTAGTCAGTAGAATAGTATGTTCATGGAGGATAATGTAAATGTAAGTGACAGAAAAGAACAAGTAAGAATATGCATAAGGAGAAAAAAGGTAGGCTAAGCATGATTAAGCATAAGAGATAGAAAATGAACAACTTTGAATGTTGTATTTGCATCTCTAGACCATTTAATAAACTAGATGGAAGTCACAAGAATGTATGGTGGATTTTTTTTTTGAAATAACCATAGAATAGAATTGTCCAGTATAAAGAGGATATAGATGAATTGCAAGCTACAGCAGTTCAAAATGGAGTATAATATCATATCTGTCAAATTGGAAAGGACATTTGAGGTTATTAAGTCTATCTCTTCATTTTACAGATCAGGTCATTAAAATACATAAAGGTTAAGTGATTTGCTCATTTTGAAATCAGTACTAAAATAAATATAGAAATGTTCTTGGGTTCTACAGGTTCTATACATGTTCTTTGGCCAACTATTTAAGATAATAAGACATCATACAAATCATATACATGTTTACACTTGTATAGAAATAGCCAGGCATACATGTATATGTGTTTTCATATGTTTCATTCATACAGTTGTACAGTTGTATTATTTATTTAGTTAAATCTTGGATTTTGTAGGATGTGGTCTCCAATCAAGGGAACCCCATGCCCCAAAGAGTACCTTTCCACCAAAGGGGCAAATTGATAACAAAAAAGAGATTTGGAATTCCAATGTGATTGTATAAATGTATTTTAATAATCATCTAGGCTACTTACATAGGGCCTATTTGAGATGGCTGTCAGATGATTCAATGGAACTCAGATCCCTGCCATGTACTCTGAGGTAGTAGTCAAGGAATACAGTGGATCACTGCAAAAGATATCAAAATTGTTCTATGGAAATTAGAGGGGGAGGAGGAGCTATAAAGAATCATGCATACATAAATGTAGTGTCTCTAATGTTTTTACTTACTGCTTGAGAACTAGGCCTGGGTCCACAATGAAGTGCATGGCCAGTGCAGGTTGTTAGATGCTCAGACAGTGAAGATTGTGTTCTGGTCAGTTTGAATAAATTACCAGATATGCATAAGGTTATTTGCTGGATGCTATATCTTTACAATGGCTTTCACCTCCCTTATTATAGTTTTCACCATAATAGGGACACTATATTCCACCTCTGAAGTCCTTGGTATGGCTTTCACCAATTGGGACCCAATAATTTATTTTATAAAGCTTTAATATTTGTTAAGTAGCTTATTTATAATATTCCATTTCTGCTTAAAAACCTGTAAGATAGTTATTATAAACATACTATCCCCATTCTTTTCACACAAGGACTGTGTGGCTCAAAGATATTAAACCATGGCCTTCAGAACTTAAATCTTTTTGATTCTGTTGAGCATTCTATCCACTTTATATATATAATATAAAAGAACATTTGAAGAGTGCTGAATTTTTAGTCAAAAGCACTCCAGTTTAGATTTCACCTCAGAAATTCACTAGATCTGTGACCAAGGACCAAGAAAATAATTTCTTATTGTCTTGAGTCTGTAATGCCTGTAAAGGCTCATACAAACTCATGCAGGTTAGATTCTTTCCAAATTCTAATGTTCCATAAAAATGAAAGTCATTATTATGGTATTTTATATAAAATATTTATAATAATCTTATCTATTTTAAGAAGTCGCCATAAAATGAATGGAAATTTAAATAAATGATTTCTTCACATATTAACATCTTAATATGTGAAGAAATCATTTATTTAAATCAGCTTTCTTTATGACTTGGTAAATAATATTTCACATAATATTATATACAATATCTTGATAATTTTATACCATATCTACATATTTTAGGTTCTTCACATAAATAGGAAAATTATTTCTTCAGACATACAGAACTTACTCTCTAAAATTTCCTATTCCAACCTTGTTACTGTTATTATTGACAATAAGCTTTCTGTAAACTCAGAGTATTGCTTCAGTCAAAAAATGCTTAAAATAAGCAATCAAGTTATCAGAAGACGGACCCTGAAGAATATTGGAAAACAAGGGAAACAGGAAATCCTATCATAGTAAACTTTTATGTGAAACACTGCTCTTTGCAACTAGGGAAAGGGAAATTTTTAATCTAACAAGTAAAAATGCATGTGAAAGTTGCATTGAGGAAAGATGCTGGCAATGTAGTCATCAGTTTTATGGGCAAAAAGTGTCAGATTTTCAGGTAAATGGAACAATGATGGACCAGTTTTCCCAGAGAGCCTTTTTCTACATATCATTTTAAGTAACAAGATAAAGAACCAAAGGGTAACTAACTTCAGATTAGAATTGAGGTTAAGAAACCATACTATGTTTAGTTTTTAAAAGCCTGACTTCTGCTCCATAGTAAACTCCCCCCCCCCAAACTAGGCCAAACAGAGTTCTTTAATGTTAAAACACAGGACAGAGTATCTATGTGGTAAGGCTGGAACCTTCACAGATAGCAATATAAAAAATAAAGTCTCAGTCACTGGGCAAACAGATTTCCATCCAAGGGAGATTGTCATCTATAAATCTTTGATTGCCTTAATGTAATTGTGATTGTGAACTAGTTTGCACAACTCATGTATATCTCATACAATTTTACCAGCAGTGGTATCAAACTCAAATAGAAATTAATCCCTACAGGAATTATATTAATTTAAAACAAAGCTTCTTAAACCAGAAATCACAACCTCATATGGAGTCATGTGGAATTTCATGAAAAAATTGGCAACAGTAAAAGGTTTCTGAATGCACTGAGCAAAAATTAATTCAAAATCAAATGTATGATGAATTTAAGGTATTTCTATTGGTGCTTGCCCATGTTGCATAGTACCACTTCACTGAAACTTTGATTCTGAACATGCATCATGTGAACTTTGCCTTGCACATGCATGAACACTGCCAGAAACACCTTGACTCAAATGGAAAACAGGGTCATGTAAAAATATCCTAGATGAAAAAGGGTCATGAGAGGAAAAAGTTTAAGGAATCTGATTTAAAAAAATTACAAACTAACATCTATAAAATATTGTACTTTTGTTGTTGTTAAACATTTTCCAATAATATTTTATTTTATTTTATTTTTGTTTCATTGGCATACAGTTGTGCATATGCTTTTGATATAATATATTTAAGACATTGCTATTCTCATTTTGGTGGTCAAAAAACTAAGGCTTATTATTTGAAAGAATTGAATTTGTATTTTGTACTTTCTAAGAAACTGCTAATTATATTGGTGATTTAGCATTGAATGGAAAATAGATCTTTTCAAATTGTTGAAAGTCTAAAAATTCCAGGTCAGCATTTCTTAGGATCAATTAACCTGTATTTTAAAATATATTTTGATAAGTATAATAAAAGTATTTCATTTCTTTCATATTCCTGTGTATTTTTGTGTATTTAAAAATAATTTTAAGGAAAAAAATCTATAAACTTCACTTTAGCTACCAAATGGATTCATAACGTTAAAGAATCATTGTTTCATGTCTAATTCAGGAAGATTTTAGAGACCCAAGGTGAGGTGAGTAGAAATATGTTGCTTTTGTTTACAAATGTTCCTGAAATGATTGTTATTGACCATATGTTAAGCCCATGTGCCAGGATTTTTTGATGGCTACATTGGTCCAGGTCCTCCTGGTTAATATATAAATCTTTTATTTTTTATTTTTTTTTATTTTTTTATTTTTTTATTTTATTTATTTATTTTTTTTATTTTATTTGCGTAACATATGTGTGGGAAATTCTTCAACAATAACCCTTACATAGCTTTCCGTTACAAATTTTTCCCCCAACTCCCCACCCCTCCCCTAGATGGCAGGATATCCACTACATGTTAATTATGTTAAAATATTGGCAAATCGAATATATGTATACATATTTCCAAACTTGTCATTGTTGTGCAAAAAAAATCTTGTCTACACAAACGATATATCAGATAAAGGAAACACAATGTAAGCAAACATCAATCAAGGAGTATGAGAAT
>JAJPUD010029716.1:0-13705 GCA_023553655.1 Myrmecobius fasciatus
ACAAATAATACTAGGTGTGTATTTATTTTATATTGTGATATTTTGTTGAAATTATTAATGATTTCAATTAATTTTAGTAGGACCTCAAGGATTTTCTAATTTTTATGATATCATCTGTAAAAAGTGATCATTCTTTTTCCTTTTGCCTATAATTACTTTGTTTTATTGCTATAGTTAGCATTTATGAGGTAAATGAAATAATTACTTAGTCAATAAACATTTATTAACTATTTGTTAAGTAGCCAGGAACTATGCTTAGTAAAGGGGATACATAAAAACAAAACAACAACAACAAAAAAACCCTCAAGAATCTCACAATATAATGAGGGGAGGTGAGATATGAATATACAAATATGTACAAACAAGCTGAACATAACATATCACACACACACACACACACACACAATGAGAATAACTCCTATGGAAAGTGACAAAAGGTGAAAAGAAAAAGACTGCCTTACTGTACTGAGGGTTCAACTGATAATGGATAATAATATGGATTATAATGAATTCAGCATGATTGTGAGATTTTCTCCAACTGTATTCAGGGGCTTATAAACTGGAGGCAACTAGTGAGTAATCCAGGGCTGAAAGTTGTCAAGAGATGAATGGTTAGAGGACTAGGAGGAAACAGATCTGGGATCAAAGTAGAGTTGAAATAATTAACTAATAAATTAACATTGGAAAGTATTCATTATTCCAATATTGCAGTATTCCAATTTATTCCCTCTTCAAGGAATCCTTCATATAGTTGTCTGGATGATCTATGACCTCTGATTATGATTCTTGTAATGAAAATCAAACTCCTCATCCTGAAGGTCCTCCACAATCCAAGCAAATAATAATGTTCTTTCCTTTTAATATACAACTTTCTTCTGCATTCTCCTGGTCTCATATCATTTAAAGCAACAAGAAGAAAAATAAACAAACAAATAAAGCAATAAGAAGTTTCAGACACTACTTAGTTTAGTCTTCAGAGTCAGAAGCTTTCTTGGCCTCAGTTTCTTAATTTGTAAAGCAAAAGGTTTTGGAGCAGATGCTTTTTTTTTTTTTTTTTTGGCTGAGGCAATTGGGGTTAAGTGACTTGCCCAGGGTCACACAGCTAGGACGTGTTAAATGTCTGAGACCACATTTGAACTCAGGTCCTTCCTCCTGATTTCAGGGTTGGTGTTCTATCCACTGTGCCATCTAGCTTCCCTGGAGCAGATGATTTCTAATGTTTCTCTAAATCTTTGATCCTATTATAAGAACAGGGGGCAAAGAATATTCTAGTTTGACTCACATGAAGAAAAGCAGCATAAAAGGCTGGAAAAGTAGGATCATGGAGAACTTTAGATGTTTGGATCGGGAGTTTATATTTGAGGTTTAGAATAGGGAGGCACTGATATTCATATGATTAATTAGTCCAGTATCTCAAACACAGGAAATACTTAATGAATGCCTTTAAATTCATTAGCAAAAGTATATTTTCTTTTAAATACAAATTAGAATAACATTAACAACAACAACAAAAAAAGGTCTAATCCCACTTGGTTTCACATGGAGACACATGCTATGGAATAAACACTGGTTCTGGCATCTGAGGACCTGAGGTCAATACTTAACCTTTGACACACTTATTATCTTCATGACCTTAGGTATGTAATTCTACCTCCTTTCAGTTTCCTTATCTATAAGATGAGAGGTTAAATTAGATAGTCCATGAGATCACTTTCCATTCTACATTTATTATTCTATTAAGATCTTGCTCCTTATATTCCCCAAATTTAGTTTACCCTTAACCCTACCTATCTCTCTTACAAAATATGTGTCATAATTTAGATGAGAAGACAGGCAAACAGAAGCTTAGGGAAAAGTATGATCCCACAATATTATTAAATAAGCAAATGGTATATCCTATTGATGGTGGGTCAGTAAGTATATAATCTTAAAATACAAATGACAGCACATTATTATGGGCAAGAGTTTCATTACTAATATCAATTATTTCAAATTGTCAACATTTTATCAAATAGATCAGAGAGATTGCATATCTGATTTCAAAATTAAATAGTTCTAAACTAAAAAAGAAATTTAAAAAAAACTTTTAATAGTAAGCTCTTTAACTTTTAATATTTTATATGCAACAAAGCTAAGAGCTATTTTCCAATTTCAAACATTCTTCCCTTGGATAGAAGGAACGATACAAGCATTTATTAAGTGTCTACTATATGTCAGGCACCCTCCAAAACAATAGACAAATTAATTCTTTTGATCCTCACAACTCTAAAAGGTAGATGCTATTATCTCCATTTTACAGCTAAGCAAATTGAGGCATAATGAAGTTAAATAATTTGCCTAGCATCACACATTTAGTAATTATCTTAGCATGTATCTGAGCTCAGGCCTTCCAGATTCCAGGTACAGTATTCTATCCACTGTGCATTTAGCTATTTCTAGAAACAATAAGCTTTAACAAAGAGTAGAGAATTAAAATTAGAAAATTAAAATCAAATCTGTAAACAATTAAATAAGGTTTGAATAAGCACTTGCTAGTAAATTAAACTCTAAAGATGAAAAGACAGAAAGCTTTAAATTTGTATTTCCCAAGACAAAAGAGATAACAAAAGCCCAGGGGATAATAAAACAAAACAAAAAAACCTCAAAACCCCAAAACTTTTAAAGCCATCATTTAAGCTAGGTAGTTCTAAAGATCACTTGAACCAAATTTTTTTTTTCCAAATCTGCCCTGAAATATTAGTATCCATGGGCAATACAAACCATCTGCCTAATCAGTATATGCAGATTACCTTTTCTGCAGGAGGAGAAGGGGAAAATCTCTTTGCACAAGTAAGAAACAAATCAGGCTCCGGTTTACCATTCTTCACCTCAGGGTCATCACCCATAACTAGATGATTAAACAAACTAAAGAATTCTTTGTGTCTTTTTGTTTTCAATTCAAAAGAAAATCCAGCTGAACTAGTAGCAACAGCAACAGGAATGTTGTGTCTATGTAGGTGGTTGATCAGCTTCTCAACACCTAGAAAGAGAAAAATTCTTAAATGGTGTGGACAAGAGATAAAGAAATTTATTATAACATTTTTTTCAAGGGATAGTATTTCAAGCACAATAGTAGTTGTGTTTTGCTGATCTTCTAAGGAGTTATTTGATTTGAGATAGATGTCTTTCTTAACTAAGAGTTATCAACTTTGAAATATCCATTCTGAAAAACCCCAATTCAGTATTTATCCATACCATTTCCCAAGGTAACAAAAGATGATTTAAATTTAATGAAATGTTGTTTTCTTTACTCCTATGTGAAAATGTAACCAAAATAATGAAAGCAGGGAAATATGATCTGAATATATGGGCCCATATTAATACTGGGGAAAGAAAAGGATAACAATATTCGGAAGACCTGGGCAGCCCTGACAACCTCTGCTTTTTTCTATAAAAATCAATACATAGAGATTAGTTTATCAATATTTTTATAAAAATAAGATATGGTCTACTGAAAATGATTCCACCATTCATTAAATCAGTAAAAGGGAGGAAAGAGAAAATCCCTATTACCCTCGAGATCAAATACCCAAACTGGAGAAAAAAGCAGTGAATCCATGTATTAAGTTATTGTAGGTAAAACAAACACTGCTTATGTCTACTGAACCATGAAAAATAGGAAATTGCCCGGCCACTAGATGACGCATGGATAGAGCAGCAGCCCTTAAGTCAGAGGACTTGAGTTCAAATTTGACCTCAGACACTTAACACTTTCTAGCTGTGTGACCCCAGCAAGTCACTTAACCCCAATTGCCTCAGAAAAAAAAAAGAAAAAAAAAAAGGCATAGCAATCAGTTTTAGAAAAGGTGCATTTTCCATGTATTCTCAACTATATACACATTAACTATAGGGAATAAAGATTAATATGGCCATTTGTCTACCTAATTAAAAGACTGCAGTTATTTACTATTCAAATAATTTACTATTGAGATGAGATAATATCTGTAAAGTGCTTTGCAAATCCTAGTAGTGATAAATGTGAGCTATTATTACTAATATTAAAAAAATCAAAAAACAACAAAAAACTGATCAAAAGCATCTACAGTATTTTAAACTTTAAAACCTACAATACAAACACAGCATTTAATACATACCATATCATGTTATACTTAAATCAATCTCAAAACGAAGATATTCTCAAAAACAACTTTGCAAAATCCTGTGTAATGATGACATTTACATTTCACCTACTACTAAAGATTAAATTATTCTTTCATAAAATAAACCCTTGCTCATCGATCACATTTTAGAAGCAAATCCAAAATGTTTAGAATACTTTGAAATATTACAAAATAGCATTATCTTCTAGATGGTAAGTCACCTAATAGAGAGTTTAAACTTTAAATCTCTTCATATTGAACAAGAAAGAGTGAGATCACTAAAAGACAGCTGTGAAAATCGAGTAAGGTTTCAGAGTTGGAGTTGGCCTGAAGGTAGTTCTTGGACATTTTCCTGCTATTCTCCCAAGACAAAATTTTCTTCTGACCTCAATCAAATATAGGTAGCTACATATACCTATTGGTCAAAATTGCATTTCCTGGGTAGTTCCTGTGTTCAGCCAATGAGGATGAGGGTCAGTGGTTAGAGGAGTATTTGTGTTAGGGACTATTAAAACCTTTTACTTGCTTGTTCTACTGGAGGGACATCAGCTTCTCACAAGACTGTGTGATAAACCTTCATTTTGCTCCTAGAGATATCTCCAGGTTTTTTTTTTTTTTTATATGATGATAACTCACCATTCTGAGCCACACAATACTATATGAAGAATAATTCTTTATTTAAAAGGACATGGTTTAAGGGTTGATCTCCAAAACATCATTATAGCTTATTTCATTTATTTACAAAATAAATTACTGAAAGTGACCATATTTCAAAAAGCTATTTAAATATATATTGCTAATAAAGAATAACAACCGCTACTTACATTTCTATAGTGCTTTAAAGTTTGCAAAGCATTTTTCTTACAGTAACTTTGTGAAATATATACAAATATTATCACTCCCTTTTTACAACTCAAATCTGATGACTCCAAGTATCTGATGACTCCAATATATACTATAAAGTAAAAAAAGAAAGTAGAATGATTTTATTAACTAAGTATTAGTTTGTGGAACATATGGAGTATTGGTTTATGCTATTTTTCAATACTCAATACAGCTGATTCCCTATCATGGGTAATAGCAAAACAAAAACAAGCAGGTACAGCATAATTTTTTGGAATCTTGCATTTGTGAAAGATTTACAGTTTTAAAAATATTTTCAAATTATATTTAATTCATAGAATTATGGCTTTTGAAATGGAAGACATCTGAAAAGTAATTTAGGCAGGTTAAGAGACTAGCTCAAGTTTATCCAGGCAATAAATAGCATTATCAATATTTGAACTCAAGTCCTTTTTACTTCAAGTTATATCAATACAAGTTGAACACTTTTATCACTATCCCACACCATCTCGTTTCATTTTATTCTTACATCAAACAGCCAGTGAGGTAGGCTAGCTATTTTCTAATTCCTTCTTTTCCAACCTAGATTTGTGAATTGGGGTTTTAGAATTCAAGTGAAGAGCTTTATATCTTATCAGACTTGGCTTTTTGAGATCTTTATCAATTCTGATTCTGTCATTCATGTGCTATCTCTTGTTACTTCATGTTTTGTGACAATAGTAAAAGTTTTTCAGAGTTTAGTCTAAGAAAGACAAAAAATAGTTACACTGGATCCATTGGTCTACTCCTTCCAAGAAGGCAGAGATGTATGCATGTATACATGGGAGCAGAGTTAGAACTGAGTTCAGGGTGAGCATAAACAGCAGGGGTTTAAAGGGGTTATAAAAATCACAAGGGTGGAGGGGTATAATCAAATAGTGGTCTGATCAGGTAATCAAGACAAAAATCCAGGTCACAGAGTGGGGCTAATGGCATAGTGGTCTTATCAGCTTATCCCTGGGCTGGGTCCTTTTTCAGAAGATGAATGGTGGCCTTATTTATCAGTTTTGGTCCCAGGGCTGGGGTTAGAAATGAGCTAGTCTGAGTTGGTTCTATAGCAAAGAAGGAGAAATTCCAGATTCAGTAAGATACTGTAAGGAATTCCTAATGTGCCCTGTAAAGAATGTTCAGTTTGTCTCTTGCTTTTGATTCCCAGGTCAGTCTGGCCTCCTCTTAATAGTACAGGAGCTTAAGCAAATCAAAGTAACTAGTAAAAATCAGTAACTGCCTCAGTTTCACACAATATTTAATGCCTATTATGTTCTATGTCTATGACACATGGCTAAGAATATAAAGATAAAATATGATGCAGTCCATGATCTTAAGGAATTCTTGGCAGAGGGGGCAACAGTGACTTAAGGAAATAAAAAGAGCATGCAAGCAAGATGGAAGAGGAATGGGAGGTACTAATATACACTAGACCAATGTGGTGCAGCTTTTGGGAATGATGTGAACCCTATTCCCACTGTGAAACTTATCTTACACAAACCCAGGATGCAGGGTTACATCTTGTCTGCATGATCAAGGCTTGTCCAACCCACCAAATCAGTAAGGACCCTGCAAATATGGGATCCTTCCTTCACTAGAACATGTGCACCAGAGCATACTCTTGCCCAACAAGTAACCCTTGTGAATAAAGCACCCTCATTATCCTGCATTAGCATATCCCTGTTTCTGTATTCCCATCATTCAGTTGCTGAGGTAGGTATATGGCACATATGCCAGTTTCTTTTCAACTAGGACCCTTCCTAATTCCTACAATTCTGTATATCCTGCCGTCACTTCCCCTTTCTCTCTAGGCTTCCAACTTTTAAGTTGTGTTCCCTTCAAAGACAACCCCTGCTAAATCACCTTGATCACCCAGAGGGTCCTTTGATGAAATAAACAACTCCTTTTGGCTAGAAGAAAACCTTTGTAAGTTTTTCACATTCCAAACTACTCTCTCAGAATCTTGTGCTTCAACAAGACTAGATGGTCTGTTGAGTTCCATCCAGTTCTAAGATCCTGTGATTCTTTGATTAAAAATGAGAGATCTAGAAAGTCTTAATTCTATTTCACCAAAAAAAATTAAAAAAAAAAAAGGTTCCTGTTATATTGGTAAAGTATTCTAAGAAAACCTGAATCTTCCATGAAATATTATAAATGAATTTGAAATATACACATTGGCCAAACAACCAATTTTCTCCTGACTGAAGAGATACGTTGGTTACCATTATGAAGGGAACTGCCATTAATTGACAACTATTTCTTTTGGATATATAATTTTTGTATAAAACCGAAATAATTAAAGGTCACAAAGTACAAAAATGGAGAGTGAAAACTAAAGTTGGAAACTCTAGACAGTATAGAAATTTTTAAAAAGATGCCATAGGGTTTATACATACTTAAGTAATTCACTATGCTCAGCTGTGTTTGCCTAATTTTTTTTGCCTGCCTAATTCTGTTACACACATTTGTTAGTTTACAAAGCACTGAATTCATATACCAATTATAGCCTATATAAATCTATAAAAAAAGTATACAAGGAGCAACTTTTAAAATATTTAATGATATTAAGAATTGTAGCCTACTGAATTGACTCCTTAATGGGCAAGAGTAGATAAAAAAAAAATTCACTTAAAAGTCTTTTTTAAAGTCTCCATTTCCTCACCTATTAAATAAAGATAATAGCACTTATCTCACAGGGTTGTTGTGAGACAAATAAATAATATAAAGAACTTTGCAAACATATATGCAAGCTACTGCTACTATTATATAACTGATATCTTAGATTAAGAGCTGAAAAGGACCTGACAGATAATCTAGGTGATCTTTTCACTTCCCAGCAGTAGGAAATATTTCTTTAATTTGACAAAATCTTCAAAATCATAGCTGTACAATGGAAATGGAAAAAAAAAAAAGTCAAGGTAGAAAATGTAGGTGATTTTAATTTTCTTTCTTTTTTTTTTGGGGGGGGGGGGGATGCAAACTACCATAATTATCTGAATGACATTCACCAAACCAAACCAAAAAAAAAAAAAAAAACCTCTCAGAAAAAAATACCACAAAAAAAAGGAATGCAAAATGTTATAAAATAATGCTTTAAAGAGACAGGCAACACTGAAAGAACTGGGTTACTACTTAAAACTGTCCAGCAAAGAATTTTTTTAAAAAATGCATTTCTAATTGATCCATATATATTCTTGGCATTCTACCTAGTTATTTGTTTTTGGTTTTTAATGGAAAAAGACATATGTGATAAAATGAATTTTTCATTGGTAGTGAGTGGCTTACAATTTTCTCTACCATGTCATGTGTGTCCTTTAACATCAACAAATATAAATGAACACAATAATTAAAAATAATGGACTGCAGGCTTATCCACAGTAAAGCTTCTGTGACTGGACAATGGATAAGTGAACAAAAACCCAAATAATTACATGAAGTGTGACTTTTATGAAGATAAAATTTCTTAGAAACTTTTGGCATATTTAGCTAGTCTTTGAGAACATATACTCATATCTGCATATATTCAAATATCCATGATACAAGGAAATACTATTCTACTCCCTCCTCAGACAGTCCCTGTTTTTTATCCAAGCTAATCGTTTCACAATTAAATCATTTATCTAAATTTCTAAGTCCTTACAATATGCTGAGTGCACATGTATATACATATTCATGTCTTATGTGTTGTGTATATATGCATATAATAATATACATGCACATCTATAACATGTTTTATGTCTAGCTTTTTCCCCCCCCCATATAATAATACAGGGATGATTTGTTTGCTCAACTTTTGGGGGAAAGGAAAATGGAGAACATTGAGAATGGAAAATAAATATCGGGAAATAACTCAAGTATCTATCTACTCTAGGGCCACTGCCATTTTCCTCTATGAAAGTTGCATATTGGAAGACTGTTAAATTCCCTGAAGGAAGATACAATTTATTTTACTTTATATTTCTGCTTATGATTGACAAAATATGTTATACACAGCTTTCACTGTAAACAATAGTTGAATAAATTAGATTGTTCGGGCTTAGGTTATAAGTGGGGTTACATTTGAGTAGGAAACAGAATGGTTTGGCATTGAGTTTAGACTACTGTACCGTTTTTTGAAACAGTACACCTATATTTTGGCAAAATTCCTTGTAGGAGATGTATCACACAACAAAGGGATAAACTAGATGCCTAGCATAAAAACTGATTAATGGAAATCCTGCATAACATGCATTCTGCTGAAAATTCTAGGTTCTTCTACCAAGTCAGCTGATTGTTCAATTGTAAAGTTACATTTCCCTTACAATGAAAAATAGGACTACACCATGAATCTTGGATTAGTTAGATAAGCTTCTTAAACTGTGGTTTGCAACAGCATGCAGGGGTTTCATAACTAAATGTTACTATAATTTATGATTTATTATCAGAAAATGTTTGATTTATATACTTGTTTTATATACCTATGTACCTAGAATTGTGTAAAAATTTCTCAGGTGAGAAAGGAGTCATAAGTGAGGAAAGTTTAAGAAGCTCTAAGTCAAATGACTTGATTCAAAGTGATATTGAGGATGAAGTAATCAAAATAGTAAATAAAAGCTTAGCTTTTAGATATTTCTACATTTCCTATGGGATTGCATTTATTTCCTTCATCCTGTAAAAATCCATACATGCACATCTCTTCTTAGTGGAAGGAAAGGTGACTGAGAATACAGGTAATTATTTCTCTTTGTATTCCCAGCACATAGCAAAGTGCTTGGAACATACTAAATACTTAACAATTGCTTACTGTTGACAGTTACATGCCTCCAATCATTTGTTCATATGGTTACACTCCTCTAAAAAGCTTTTCAATTTGCTCTCTATCTAAATCCTACCTTCTCTGAGGTCTAACTCTACTGCTACCGTCTTCTTCATGAATCCTTCCCCAATTATGTTATCCCATATTCACTTCCTATATTTCCAAATGCCTATAAAACATGTGTACATAGATGAGTTTCAAATTTACCCTTGTACTATAATACACATAATAAAAATGTCTTAAGTAAAAGACTGGAACATAGCTGGCTTCTTGACCAAGTTCTTAGGTTTATATCTTTTCCCGGTATGTAAAGGAGACTGAGACTCTCTCCTTCTTTGTAGGTGGATGAAATTAGACAGAAAATAACACTTATATACTTGTTAAGTAAATATGGAGAAAAGAAAGTACCTAGGATAAAAGGAGAAGACTAAAGCAAGAATCTAAATAAAAGATTTAATGAGGCACAGTATGGGGAAAATTACATGAAGAAATGGGATCTGGCAACTAAGAAAAAAACAGGCTTCAAAGGTGTCCCTGGGGTTTATCCAGGCCTGTATAACTTAGCAAACTCAACTATATACCAGCTGCACTACTAGAGAAACTATCTAATGAAATCTGCGATATGAAGAGTTGCCAGGGACTAAATCAAGTTGGCCAGAGCAACTTTCCTTGTATTTAAAAAACAAACAAACAAACAAAAAAACCCAAAAACTTTTTCAGGGAAAAGTTGGCTACTGAGAGAAGGTGAAAAAGAAGAAAAGAGAATTTTAAGTTAATTAGGCTCTCACAGGATGACAAATTTGAAGCAAAGGCAGAACAGAAATCTCCTTTTCATAATTTCTGAAAAAGTTCTTGGGGTGGAGCCAAGATGGCAGAGCTAAGTTTCCCAGTTTCCCTCAAAAACACTGAATGAAACCATTCTCCAGCTCAAGACAGATTTGAAGGACTTCAAGAAAGGTCAGTCTCACTGGGGTAAGAAGGGTATTCATCTCACATCAGGTGCCTAAGAAAGCCAAGAAAGGGTCTTAATCACAAGTAGATCAGCAACTTAGACCTAGGTTCTATCTCAGAGAAGCAGACTAGTGGGGCAGTCCCTAGTTCTAGCACAAAAAGGCAAATCGCCCACTCAGGAAAACTCTGTCGCTTGGAGAGAAAACGTAGTGCTAGCTCCTGCTATGAGCAAGACACCAAACACAAGGTTCCCCTGTGTTCAAAGCCAAGGCTCACAGCTACACAAAAAACTTGGGACAGCACCCTCTGTACCGCAAAGCAGAGCTCAACCATAAAAGTCACAAAAATGAAGGGAAAAAAAAAAGTCTTAACAATTTGAAAGCTACTATAATGATAGGGAAGACCAAAACAAACACCAATTAACACTTAGACAAAATGTCCACAGGGAAAAGCTCAAAGAATGATATGAATTGGTCTCAAGTCCAAAGTGCTAGAAATGCTCATAAAAGATTTTAAAAGTCAAATAAGAGAGAGAAAAGAAACAACAGGTATAAGAGAGTCAACACCTTGAAAAGGAAAGACAAAAATTGACTGAGAAAGCAATTCCTTAAAAAACACAATTGGTCAAATGTAACAGCAACAACCAAAAATCCACTGAAGAAAACATCTTAAAAAGTAGAATTAATCAAATGGAAAAAGAACTGCAAAAACTAATGAGAGATACAACCCTGAAGTCAGGAGGACCTGAATTCAAATCTAGTCTCAGACACTTAATACTTCCTAACTGTGTGACCCTGGGCAAGTCACTTAACCTCAATTGCCTCAGGGGGGAAAAAATAGAGAGAGAGAGAGAAAGAAAGAGATATAATTTTAAAATAAAATGTTTACATCTCTAGATAGGAAAATGATATCTATAATGCTTGAGAACTGTATCTGTTATTGGGGCAGTTAAAAGGGGCAATATATGGACAGTGGATGTGGATATGAATGGATTCTGATGTAATGATATCAAAGAAAAAAACAGTAAGGGGTAGAAAAAGGATTGTACTGGGGGAAGAGAAAAAGAAGACAAAAATGGTTTAAATCAGATCACATGAAAAGTCAAGACTTTTATACTAGAGAGAAAAAAAAAAGAGGGGGATGAATATTTTCAGAAGCTTAATCTCATCAGTACTGGCTCAAAGATAGAATAATATATTCACTCAGTTGGATATTGAAGTTTACTTTATCCTAAAAGTAAGAAGGAGGAAAAGAAAGGGAAAAAAAAAAGGGAGGAACTAGACAGAAGGGAGGAGGGAGTATAGAAGGCAGAGTAGCTTACAAAAAAAAAAACACTACTAAAGAGAGATGGGATGGAAAGAGAACAAAAGTACAAATAGGAGAGAAAATAAGATGGCGGGAAATACACAGCTGGTATTCATAATTGTGAAGGTGAAAGGAATGAACTCTCCCATAAAATAGAAGCAAACAAAAGAATGGATTAAAAAACACAATCTTATAATATGCGGTTTACAAGAAACACATTTGACTCAGAAGGACATATGCAGAGTAAGGATTAAAGGCTGGAATTTTATTATGCTTCAGCAATGGCAAAAAAAAAAAAAAAGAAGAAGAAGAAAAAAGAAGCAAGAATAGCAATTCTGATCTCAGATAAATCAAAAGTAAAAAATAGATCTAATTAAAAGAATAAAGTAGGAAACTACTTCTTGTTAAAGAGTACCACAGAAAATGAAGTATTATCCTTGCTAAATGTGTATGTAGCAAGTGTTGCAGCATCCAAATTTTTGAGAAATTTAAGGCAATTAACTATACTAGTGGGGCACTTCAACCTCCCCCTCTCAGAATCAGACAAATCTAACCACAAAATAAACAAGAAACTAAGGAGGCTAACAGAATCTTAGAAAATTTAGATATGATAGACCTCTAAAGAAAATTGAATAGGGACAAAAAATATACTTTTTTCTAGAGAGTATATGGCACCTACACAAAAATTGATAAAGTATGAGAACATAAAAACCTCACAATCAAATGCAGAAAGGCAGAATTAGTAAATACTTTCTGGTGCAAAATTAAATTACATTCAGTAAAGGGCCAGAGAAAAGAGACTAAAAACCAATCAGAAATTAAATAATCTAGTTCTAAAGAATAAGTGGGTCAAACAACAAATCAAAGAAACAATACATAATGTCACTCAAGAGAATGACAATAATGAGACAACACACTAAAACCTAAGGGACACAGTCAAAGCAGTTCTTAGGGGAAGTTTTATATCTCTGAATAGCTACATGAATAAAATGGACAAAGAGAAGATCAATGAATCGGGAATGCAACTAAAAAAGCTAGGGAAAAAAAAATAAAAACACCAATTAAATACCAAATTAGAAATTCTAAAACTTAAAGGAGAGATGAATAAAATTGAAACTAAGAAAACTATTTAATAAATAAAACTAAGTTGGTTTTTAGGGGGGGGGAAACAATGAAATAAGATATACCTTTGCTTAATTGCATTAAAAAAATATAAAAAAAAAAAGCTAAATCACTAGCATGAAAGACGAAAAGGGTAAACGTACAATCAATGAACAAAGAAATTCAAGAAATAATTAAAAGCTATTTTGCCCAACTATATGGCAGCAATTCTGCCAATCTAACTGAAATGGATGAATATTTACAAAAATATGAATTGCCCAGATTAACAGAAGAAATAAATCACTTAAATAAACCCATTTGTGAAAAAGAAAATGAATAAGCCATTAATGAACTCCCTAAGAAAAAATCTCCAGGGCCAGATGGATTCACAAGTGAATTCTACCAAACATTTAAAGAACAATTAATTTCAATATTATGTAAACTATTTAGAAAACCAAAAACCATACGATAATCTCAATAGATGCAGAAAAAGCTTTTTACAAAATACAAAACCAATTCCTATTAAAAAATACTAAAGAGCATA
>JAJPUD010029717.1:0-13703 GCA_023553655.1 Myrmecobius fasciatus
TCTAGCATATATTAGATTACCTGTCATCTAGGGGTGGGGGTGGGGGGGAAGAAAGCAAAAGCTTGGGGAAAAAAAGGTTTTTTTGCAAAGGTCAATGTTGAAAGGTCACTCATATGTTTTGTAAATAAAAAGCTTTATAAAAAAATAAAAAAAAACCTTTAGGAAAAATGTTTGGAAGAAGCAGGTGGTACTTCATTGAGCAGTACTATAGACTGATAATAGGAACTTGCCTTTGGAATCATTAAATGTACTATAATTACCTTACCTTCCTGTAGATCTACATATGGAATCAAAAAACCCTCCATGGGCCATATCTACATAAATTCAAGGAACAATAGATTAAAGAAGCATCAGACAAATTGTTGAGTAGTAAATTTATGTGCTAATTTTATGCTAATATTGTGTAATATGTTATCACATATTACATATAAGTTATTGTTAAGAAGTGGACTTAGTGAATGGTGTCAAATATACAAGGAAAAGATGGAAACAATGCTCTATATCACTTTAGGCTATAAAAATTTAGTATCTACAGAATACCTATACAGTCATGAATTGGTAACTATAATGATACAACAAAAGCTTGCTACACGTTGTGAATTGACAGATGGCAATACCCTCATTATAGAGACAGAGTTTGCAATATCTTCAGGTAGTCAACCAATAAACTGTATTTTCTAATCTTCTTTTGGAGTTTTCCTAAAAGTACTTTCCATGAGCCTAGAGAAGATAAAATTATATATAATATATTCATCCCATTAAAAATCAAATATTTTATCTAGCATGCAAGAATCCATAGAACACAGAAGATAAGTGAAAAACAGAAGAATAGGTTGTCTTGGGGACAATCAGAACCCCATTGAAATAGTTATCATAATCATAACAATACCTAGTTAAATGGCATAGAGTACAAAAATGGCATTGGGTAAACTTCAGTTCAAATTCAGCCTCAGACAATTCTAACACTGGGTAAGTCACTTAACCTCTTTCTGCCTCACTTTCCTCATCTGTAAAATGGGAATAATAATTACATCTATCCTCCAACATGGTTGTGAAGAAAAATGGTATATTTTCAAAGTGATTTGCAAACTTTAAAATGCTATATATAAATGATAATTATTTGTCATTATTGTTATTATTATAATTATCATACCTGGGATTTCATTAATATGAGAGAAGCCATAAAGAAACTCCCTTTACCAATACAGAGCAACAACAGTTCTGCACTTTCTAAGCTGAAGTGAAGTTTTCTAGTTTCTGGACTTTGTGAACTTCTATTTTGTTTTGTTGAATTTCAATATTATTACTTTTCTTAATAATCCCTTATATTTTATTTTGTGCATATAAAAACATTATCCCGCAGAGTTCATAGGTTTCATCTTATCATATGAAAGGGGTCCATGACACAAAAAAATTAAGAACCCCTGCCTGGGAGACTTGCCTTCAATATAGAAGGAGTCAAGGGACTTGCTAAAGATTATCCAATCTCTATGTGTAGGAGACAGAACTCAAACTCAGGTCTTCCTGACATCAAGTGTAATGATACTTGATAACTGATAATTTTCACTTGCATTACCTTATTTGAGCCTCAGACCAGTCTTGTGAAATAGGAAAATATTCCATTATCCTCATTTTAAAGCTGAGAAAATGGGTTTAATTAAGCAAAATTACCCCAGAGAAGTTATATCACTAGTCGATGGCTAAATTGGAATTAGAAATTAAATCTTTTGACTTGGAACCTGGTCTTTTTTTTCACTGTACCTTATTACCTTGCCTTCCAAATGGATGTGGCTGAAGTTTAGCACTGCCGTTGCTACATGGTGCTGAGAATCCAGAAAACATAGAGTGTTTCCCTTTTTAGCCAGATGTTTGGCAGCATATCCAGACAACCAGTGCATGCTAATATACAAAAAATAATAAGAATAATAATCATAACCTTCTGTAAGACAATGGGTTTCCTGGTTCTGAATTAAAAGTAAATGTAAGCAATTGGCTCTTCTCAAACCCAGGGAATTATGCCAAAGTTATGTGAAAAATGTATGGGCTGCTCTGAAAATGCATAGCAATGACCTGTTTATGGATTTGCTTTACACTGAACAAAAGTAAGAATTGATCTGAACCTTGTACTAGCCTTGATTTTTCAGTAGTTAAAAAAAATTGATTTGGGGGCCTTTTTTGGAGGACTATTCAGTTTTGCACACCTCAGCACTTCATGGTTTCCTAGCAGGGGAGATATGCAGTTTGTATTCTCAGATCAAGTTGGAGGTATGAAACGCCAAAATTCTCTAAGGAAGATGATTCTGCTTCAAAGATTACAGCCTTCTCACTCATATACCTCCTGCCTATATTCAAAGCTTAAGGTTGGAGGCAAGGAGAGAAAGTGAAGGAACTTAAGGACCCTGACATTTTGACTTTACCAACATCCTCATACCATCAAGCAAACAAGCAAGCAAGCAATACCACTACCTGATTTCTACCTATTTATGGAGATAAATTTAAAAAGGTGAAGTTTGTTTTGATTTTCCCTATCTAGTAAAGTAATACTTGAATGAAGTTCTGAATTTCTTGGGAATGAAGCTCCTTTAGTAACTTATTAACCATGATAAGAACACCCATGTAAACATACTAACAAAAAAAGCCTCCGTAAATCCTACAAAATAAATTTGTGAATCTGTTCTCATTGTTGAAAATAATAATTCAGGACACAGAAAAAGGCATTAAGCTTTTTTTGAGGGGGAGAAAATAAAATGTAGGTGATAATGTTTTGTTAAATTACCATAACTATCAATATGTATTTATGAAGTACCTACTGTGTGTCCAGCACTGTGCTGAGTGTTAAAGATAATTTTTTTTAAACTATAAGCACAATCCCTGCTCCCATTAAACTTATGAAGGAGCTGACATTTTATGGAGAATGAAGCATGCAAAAAACTATATTTATACAAGATATGTATAAGACATAATTGGTTGTAATCTCTAAAGGAAATCAGTAGCAATGTAAGAGTTGAAAATGGGAGAGAGGGGAGACCCAGGAAAAGCCACTTCAGAAAATGGAATTTCAGTGAGCTGATTATAGAAAAAAAATGGAGGCATGCAGGAAGTTGGAGGTCAAGAAGGAAAATATTTCAAGCTATTGATGCAGTCAAGTAAGAGTGTATATTTAGAGGTTTTCCTTGGAGTTTTATTCTATTTTTGGTGTATTTGCTTATTAGCATTTGTTATAAATGTTCCTCCACAAAGACTTGCTTTTATGCCTCATCATGACATGGCAATGGCCCTAAGTTCTTAGAAGTTAAGCCAACAGGGAACAGCTTCCAGCACATGCTACCATGATGGAAGAACTTCATGATCCTGACAGTGTTGTTTTTGTTGCTATTGTTATTTGTCATTTGTGTTTAAAGAGGACCAATGACATTGCATGGTGATGTCTTGACTCATGTGAAAATTACATTTAATTGAGTCAACGTTGCAAAAATTCATCAACTATCACTCTATGTTCCAGAGACATCAAAGTCCAGGGTCAAAACAAATCAATTTAAATAGTAATGATCTGGGATGCAGTGAATTAACTTGGTATTTTTGACATTTAACTAAGCTTCAAGCATTCTGCAGAACCTGGTCAAGTTGCTTTCATCGACATTATTACAAATAATTTTCAGCTTTCAATTCTTACAAAGTTCTTGGAGTAGAACTCCCCTAACTCACTGCCAGATTTAAGTCTTATGAGTTACCCTCAACCTGATGTGACTCATTTGTCTATACTACTATGCTTACTGGGGCTGCTGCACATGCTATAGCTTCTTAGACCCAGAGATGAAAGTAGAATACTAGATAGACAACAAAAGTAGATAAGAAGCCCTGACGAGGGCTCAGAAAGTCCTTATACCAGAAGTGCTAGTCTTCCTTAAACACACCATAAATACAGACATACTAACAACCTAATCTGCTTTCAAGGGACCAACCTAGCTAAGTAAATATGGAAAGGCTGGCCACTTGAATTCTTTGGCCATAACAACCCATGAAACAAAGGAAGATATTAAATAATAATTCCACACATATCAACTTCTTTAAAGATGGTGGCAGAGTAGCGTCAAAAGGGGGCAGAAAGTCATGACTAATCTATTAGATTATTGATAAATTTTAAGTTAGCTGTTATTCATCCAGGAGACACATTGATATGTAACTAGGAATTCTTGCACAAAGGAAATGAAGCACAAATCCTGCCCAAGTTAACTGAACAGGCCTCTCTCTTTCAGTGACTCTCCTCTTTCATCCCACATCCTCTGTTCATCATTATTATAGCCTATCAGCTTGATTCAGCATATACCAACCCCTTACTTCTCCCTCAGACTCCACTAAATACACTAGAACTACCCTTGGGACCAGTCTTTACTTGATTCAGCTGTTTTCCCCCAGAACCAGAGCAGCACCTCATAGGAATCTCCCCACATGCTGTCTGAATCTTTCCCTTCTGTGTCCCAATATCCCCATTCTTCTGAGGAAACTGACAGTTTCTCTCTCAATTATTTACATTTTAGTCACTTTATTCAGTTTCTGTGTATGTGAGTTAAAGTTAGACAAGAGCTATTAAAAAATCCATGGGAAGATATCCAGAGTATGGAGTCGATCTTCTGGAAAGGATTTAAGAAGAACATGGATAAAAATCACACACAATAAGAATGTTTGTATTGATTGAAATGACCAATATCAGGAAGATCAAAGCTGTATTGAAATGCTGAGATCTCCATAATTGTTGAAGACAAGCTGATGACTAATTTTTCAATGAGAAATGTCTGCAATCACACATTAGTCTTTTCACTCCACTCCCTTTGAGATAATGAACCAAACAATAATAATGAGTACATAAAATCTGTTTCTTGGAGTCATTGAAGAAGAAAAAACTAATGAATTCAAATCAGGTTCTGGAACTGCAAGAGAATATCTGTTCCAGAATTTTTGTGTCTTAGCTTGTTTGAGTCAAAACTACTTCCCATTTTTGTAATCTACCTACCTTACTCATTTGATGTGATCAAAGTGACTTTTGGCAGGCTCAATACACTATTCAATATACTCCAGTGGTTCCCCATAAAATCAAATATAAACTCCTATTTTTGACATCAAAATCTCATCAAAATGACCCCAACTTGCATTTCTAGCCTTACTATATATTATTACCCTCCACAAACACTAAGAGCCAATCCAACAGGCTTTTGACTTATCCTCATTTGTGACTCTCTTCCCACCTCTTTCCACAGTCTTTCCACCTCATGTCTTTGAATAGGTTGGATCTTATTCTTGGAATAAATTTCATCTTCATTTCTTAGAATCAAAATAATTCAACCATTACCTTCAGGACAAAGGTGTCTCTGTCTCTGTCTCTCTGTCTATGTGTGTGTGTTTCTGTCTCTCTCTTCTCTTTATGTGTATATAATACATATGTAAATTATTATATATGTTGTTTCAATCAACTAGACTTTGTTTCACAAGAACAAGTCCCAAAGGACTTAATTAATTAATCAATGTTGATTAATTGACTGATTCCAAAAATCATCCTTCTCATGTTTGCTTTGAACGTTGCCAGGAATATTCAGAATTGTCTCACAAACTTAGAACACAGTTCCCAAAAATAACTGCAGAGATATTCTGAGACATGGTAGCATGTTTGGAATCACCAGTTAACATCCCAAGGTCTTTTATACTTATAATTTCTTGTATGTTTGTTTAAAAAATAACTAGCAATTTTTGGACACAATTTATCCACCACTTGTGGAGGAATTGGAAACCATCAACCTTTTCTTCTGTTTTCTGGGAAACCATATTACTGTTTTAACCAGAAATCATCCCAGGAGTGTGTGTGTGTGTGTGTGTGTATGCCTCTTTCCTTAAAGATTGTTACCTTTTGAAATGAATCCCAAAATTCAGTCTCTTCCCAAGTGAACTCTGAACTTCTACCATATACTAAGCTACTTTTACTGAGTATTTCATTATCCAGGGTCAGGTGTAGAAGAGAGCCCACCTTACTACCCTACATTAGAAGAGATTTTAAGTGATTTGTAGTTAGAGATCAAGAATGACACATACTCTCTCCTTCTTGACCACCTTCCCTTCCTCCTCTTTTCTTCCTCCTGAATAGCTGATAAGAACTCACTTTCATCTTTGGCAGAGGAATATATTCATTTAAAGTTTAATAAAAATATTTTATAAATATCAATTCTTAAGGTTTTAGATAAAAGAAAGCATTGTTCATGGTTAGAAGCTTGTTTTTATATCTGGAAAGAGGAATTTTGGTCCTATTTCTAGATTTTCTTTATATCTTAGCCATTGTTCTTAATACTCGAAATTTAACTCATTCTTAATTTTATCCATTTTTCTTTATTTGAAAGGCTAAACTCATTATCTTCAGTACATTTGATACCATTTTAAATGAAATCCTTGCAAATGCCTCATGATATGGTCAGCAGTCCATTAGCCTTTTATGGCTCTTTAAGTCACCAGCAGCTGGAGGATACTGTTTCTGATTAAGGGTTGAAGTTTGGAGAGAAAAATCCTGATATCTATCCCTAAAATGATTAACCTCTAAATGAATAGAGAGCTGTATAAATTTGAAATTGGCCTCTTCTTAGGCAAGGAAAGGGAAAAGATGTAGACTAAGACATGCTTACTAATGTTTCCATGAATAAAGTGATCTTTCTTTTCATTTAAGTGGGCCTAAAAGTCCATTTGAATGTGCTGCTGAGATTTGGGAGACTGGCACTGAGGAGAACAAAGTTAGCAGATGTAAAAAGAAGACCAATAGCCAACAGCAAATTAAATATCACAAATATAAAATATTATCAATAATAAAGGCATATGATGCCCTGAAGAAGTGAGCTTTACTTACTCAAAGGAAATAAAGAGCTAGAAGTGAAGAAAATATAAGGCTGAAAAACTTGTCTTTTCCAGTTTTTTTCCATTTAAAATCTACATATTAATATATTCTCAGAGAGTCTTTTAGCTCTATGGAAGAGCTCCAAAAGTTTTTAGAAAATTTCTATGCTACTATAGTAGAGGAATGCGACAGGGATCAGTATGTCAATAAGCAATTATTAAGCAGCTACTATGTGCCAGCACAAAGCTAAGCACTAGGGTTGCAAAGAAGAACAAAAGATAGTCTCTGTTTTTGAGGAACTCACAGTCTCAAGAATGAGACAATGTGCAAACAACTATATACAAATGGTCCATAAACAGTGTAAATAAGAAATAATGAACAGAGGGAATGTACTAGAATTAATGATTAGCAAAGACTTCTTATAGAAAGTGGAATTTTAGGTGGGAAGCCAGGAGGAAAAGATGAGTAGGTAGAGATGTGAGGCAAGAAGACCAAGAACCAATCTAAGATACAGAGAGAACTTGAGAGTACATACATTTTAATCCCATCATTTGACAACATCATTCTTACTGATTAATTCTTACAGGGGCTTTGGCCAAAAGTAATAAAATTATATAAGGTTCTCAAGGTGTTTCAAGTCTTCTGATTTTCAGCCCAGTGGGCCTTTCACTAGACAATATCCACTTACATGATAGACAGTTCTGAGAATGCCTCTATAAAACCCAGCAATTTAATGCCTGATTATATCATCCTGAAGAAAGAGAATTTCAGTAGACTAGAACCCCTGACATAGAGTCTATTAAAGATCACACCTGATTTCCCCTACATTTCTCAAACCATTTTGATCTCAAGATCCCTTTACACTATAAAAATTATAGACAACCTCCCAAAGAGCTTTTGTTCATTTGAGTTAAATCTATATTTACAATATTATAAATTGAAGTATATTTATGCTATCATACAAATAGTTCTGACTTAATAGAATCCTTGAAAGAGTCTGGGAATCCAGCAGAATTATATGGGCCAAACTTTTATATTATAAATGATAATTTATTGTTGTTGTTATTGTTCGGTCATTCAGTCATGTTCGACTCTTTCTGACTCCACGGACTATCACATGTCAAGACTTTCTATCCACCACTTTTTCCAAAGTCTGTCTGCATTCATGTTGTTTTCTTGACACTATCAATCTCATCTTCTGCCATCGCCTTTTTCTTTTTGCCTTCAAACTCATCCAACATCTGAATCTTTTCCAGTGAATTCTGTCTTCTCATAACATGGCCAAAGTATTTGACCTTCCAATGAACAGTCCAAATTAGTTTAATTATTGACTGATTTGATCTCCTTATTGTTCAAGAGATTCTCAAATACCTTCTCCAGCACCATAATTCAAAGAGTCAGTCTTTGAGTTTCTCCTCTATATTTATAGTTCAATTCTCACATCTATTGTTACTAGGGAAAAATATTGCTTTGACTTTGTTGTCACAATGATGTCTCTACTTTTTATCATGCTTCCAAATATGCCTTATCTATTCTTTCAAAAAGAAACCATCTTTTAATTTCATGGCTGTAGTTGCTATATGCAGACATCTTTGAGCACCAAAATATAAAATCTGATACTGCTTCCATTTCTTCTCCCTCTGTTTGTCAGGAAGTGATGGGTCCAGTTGCCATGATCTTAGTTTAGTTTAGTTTTTTGTTTATTTGTTTACTTGTTTAATGTTAAGCCCCAAACCAGACCTTACACTCTCCTCTTTCATTCACATCAAAAGTCTTTTTAATTATCTTTCACTTTCTGCCATCAGAGTAGTATCATTTACAGATCAAAACTTGTTATTTCTCCAGCAACCTTATTTATGCCTTTTGATTCATCCCACCTGGCATTTCACATGACACAATCTGCATATAAGTTAAATAAATAAATAAAGTGACAATATGCAATCTTGTCATACTTTTTTCCCAATCTTAAGCTATTCAGTTTTTCCACATTCAGTCCTAGCAGTTGTTTCTTAATCACATAGAGGTTCCTCGGGAGATAAATACAATGATTTAGTATTCCCATCTCTTAGAGTACTTGCCATATTTTGTCACGATCTACACAGTTTAAGGCTTTAGTAGAGTCAGTGAAGTAGAAGTTAGGCATTTTTCTGGAACTCCCATGTTTCTTCCAAAATCCAGCAAGTTTGGGCAATTTGGTCTCCAGTTTTCTGCCTCTTTGAAAAACCAGTCAGTTCTTCTGGTAGTTCTTTTTTAACGTGTTACTAGAGCTTAGTTTGCAGAATATTAAACATAACCCTGCTAGCATATGAAATGAACTTACTTTATGAGCATTATTTGGCATGATCCTTTTATAGGACTGAATGATTTTTTTCCCCCAATGCACTGGCCACTGCTGAATTTTTTAAATTTGCTACAATATTGAGTGCAAATATTTAATAACATCATTTTTAAGGCTTTTAGGCACTTCAATCATAATTCTGTCACCTTCATTAGTTTTATTGTTAGAAATATTTCCTAAGATCCACAGATCTTTATTATCCAGGATGTCTGGCTCTAAATCAGTAACCACACCATTGTAATCAATATTGGTGATATTAAGATCTTTCTCATATAATTCTTCTATATATTCTTGACAAATCTTCTTAATCTCTTCTATTCCTCTTAAGCCTCTATACCATTTTTTGTCTTTTATTATGTCCATCTCTGTATAAAACATTCCATTAATAATCTAATTTTCTTGGAATTTTTTTTCCTCACCCATTCTATTGTTTCCTATTTCTTTGTATTGCTCACTTAACAAAACCTGCTTCTCTCTTTCTATTCATTGGCATTCTGCATTAAGTTGAGTATATCTTTCCCTTTCTCCTTTAATTTTCACTTTTTTTCTTTTTTCTCCTCTATTTGTAAACCCATATCAGAAAGCTATTTTGCTTTCTTGCTCTTATTTTTCTTTGTAATGTTTTTTTGTCACTACTTCCCAAGCAATATCGCAACCTTCTGTCTGTACTTCTTCAAGCACTCTATCTACCAAATCTAATCCCTTAAATCTATTCATTACTTCCAATTCATATTCATAAGGGAAGCTGTTTATGTTTTACTTATATTGTCTGATGGTTTTCCCTACTTTCCTCTACTTACATCTGAATTTTAAAATAAGAAGCTTATGATCTGAACCACATGCAACTTCAGGTCTTGTTTTAACTGACTGTGTGGAGTTTCTCCTTTGGCTGAAAAGTATATAATCAATCTGATTATGATATTTACCATCTTGTGATGTCTACATGTAAAGTAGATAATATACCAGACCCAGATAAACTATAACCCAGAACTATGGCCCATTATAGACTTTAAACTAATAATGTTTTTACATTTTTATGCTGCCTGCTTTTATGTAGCTCACAAAATATTAAAGCTATGCAAAAGAGACCAATGGACCTGATTTGACCTGCGGGACAATACTTGCTAACTCCTTTCCTGGAGTAGTGAAATAAACTTTTTGTATTTGTATTTCCAGAAAATGTCTGGCATATAGTGCATACTTAATATATGTTCAGTGATTGATAAGTTGATGAGATGCCATAAATAATCTTTGAAATATTTTGATAAATGGAAAAGGTACCTGGGGATTCCCTAAGGATATAACTTCCCATTTTAAAGGGAATATATAACATAGTATAATAAATTTTTAACAAAGCAATTAGCAATGCTTTTGTGATATCTATTCTTGTGGATAAAAAGGAAATTTATAGAACAGATTAAAATTCAGTACAGGCCACTTGGAGTTAGTTGAATGGTTTAGATCTAGAGCATTGTCCATAATTGGTCAGTGTCAGCTGGTGGGGAACTGAAGACATGCTTCTATATGATATACCTGAACTGATCAACCTTTTTATAAATGATTTGGATGAAAGAATGAATAATATAGTTTGAGGATATTAAAACAACTTAAAGGACTCACTAATGTGCTGAATGACAGATCCACAATCCACTAAAATTTAGACTGGGTAGGATGGTGGACTGAATAAAATGAAATGTGATTTAATAGAAATAAAAATAAATTTATATACTTGATGTAAACATCACAATCAAAAAACAGGAAAAACTTGAAAAGACAGCAACTTCTTTTTAAAAATCATCTAGTTGCTTTAGTGAACCACAACTTCAATTAGAGTAATGTATTGTATTCAGTTCTGGGAAGTACATTTCAGGGAAAATTATAGACTAACTAATATATCCAGAAAGGGGCAACCAAGATGGTAAAAGCACATAAAATACAAGAAGTGGGAAGAACCTAGAGAAGTTTAGTCTGTTGAATAAAAAACAAGAGGATTATAGTAGTTATCAAAAAAGAAAAAGTTTTTCATGAGGAAGAAGTATTTAATTTATTTTATTTAATGCCATTTAATGCCAAGAGAAAGAAGAAAAAGTAGAGAGAAACTTATAGGCATAGATTTGGGCTTTATGTAAAGAAATTGTTATCAATTATGTAAAAGTATAATGGCCATTCCTGTTAGCATATTCTTTCTCATTGGGAGTCTTCAAGCACAGGTTACATGTCCATATTTTGGACAGCTGTTATAGAGGGAATTAATCTTTGTTCTGATTTAGGTTGGCCTAAATCATTTCTGAGATTTCTTCTAGCTATTAATTTTTCTAGAAACTATTGCTCAGACCAAACTTCTCTGGATCTGAAATCATATGAGTGGAATAAAAAAAATAATAAATGTAGAGCAACAATAGAAATTAAACCAATAAGCAATTGTTAAGAGTGAGCAAGATGAAGAGATGGGGTATTAGAGAGAAAAATCAAAATCAACTCAGATTTCAAACTTGAATGATCAAGAAAATGTAAGTACCATCAACAAAAAGAGAGAACCTATAAGGAAGGATGTTTTGTCAGGGAACTGATGGATACCATTTAAGACATGTCAAGTCTGAGATATTAATAAACTAACTAGTTGAAAATCATAGAACTATAGTTAGAAGAGGTCAATAATTTAATTTTTTATTAAAGCTTTTTATTTGTATGACATATGTATGGGTAGTTCCCCAACAATGATCTTTACAAAGCTTTCCATTCCAAATTTTACCCCCAGTTCCCTCCCCTCCCCTAGATGGCAGGAAGTCCATTACATGTTAATAATGTTGAAATGCTTGAGAAGTTATGCAAGAAACATCCTATCTACAAGAAAAAAAAATCAGAGAAAGGCAACACAATGCAAGCAAATGTCAATAGATATCATGAAAATGTTACGTTGTGGTCCATATTTCATTTCCCTCTCTCTGGGTGTATATGGTTTTCTTCAGTGAACAATTGGAACTGGTTTGAGACAATTATTTGTTGCAGAGAGCCATGTCCGTCAGAATTGATCATCATGTAATACTGTTGTTGCTGTGTATGATGATTTCCTGGTTCTGCTCGTTTCACTCAGCATCAGTTCATGCAAGTCCCTCCAGGCCTCTCTGAAATCGTCCTGCTGCTCATTTCTTACAGAGCAATAATATTCCATAATATTCATATACCATAATTTATTCAGCCACTCTCCAATTGATGGGCATCCCTTCAGTTTCCAGTTTCTAGCCACTACAAAAAGGGCTGCCACAAACATTCTTGCACAGGTGGGTCCCTTTCCCTCCTCTAAGATCTCTTTGGGATATAAGCCCAGTAGAAACGCTGCTGGGTCAAAGGGTATGCACAGTTTGAAAATTTTTTGAGCATAGCTCCAAATTGCTCTCCAGAATGGTTGGATCCATTCACAGTTCCACCAACAATGTATTAGTGTCCCAGCCCTCCCACATCCCCTCCAACATTCATCGTTATCTTTTCCTGTCATTTTAGCCAATCTGACAGGTGTGTAGTGGTACCTCAGAGTTGTCTGAATTTGCATTTCTCTGATCAATAGTGATTTGGAGCAACTTTTCATAGGACTAGAGATGGTTTTAATTTCATCAACTGAAAATTGTCTGTTCATATCCCTTGACCACTTACCTATTGAAGAGTGGCTTGAATTCTTATATATATGAGGCAATTCTCTATATATTTTAGAAATGAGGCCTTTATCAGAACCATTAAATGTAAAGATGATTTCCCAATTTGATGCTTCCCTCCTAATCTTGTCTGCATTTGTTTTGTTTGTACAGAAACTTTTTAACTTAATATAATCAAAATTATCCATCTGGTGTTCAATTAGGAGTTCCAGGTCTTCTTTCGACATAAATTTATTCCATCTCCACAGGTCTGAGAGATAAACTATATTGCGTTCCTCTAACTTGCTTACTAAGTCCCTCTTTATATCTAAATCATGAAACCATTTAGATCTTATCTTGGTATGCGGTGTTAGGTATGGGTCAAGCCCTAATTTCTTCCACACTAGTTTCCAATTTTCCCAGCAATTTTTGCCGAATAGTGAGTATTTATCCCAAAAGCTGGGGTCTTTGGGTTTATCGAATACTAGATTGTTAAGGTTATTGCCTAGATTGTCCTGATATCCTATCCTGTGCCACTGATCGACTGCTCTATTTCTTAGCCAGTACCAAACGGTTTTGATGACCGCTGCTTTATAATATAGTTTTAGATCTGGTACAGCAAGGCCACCTTCATTTGTTTTTTTTTTTTTTATTAATCCCCTTGAAATCCTTGAGCTTTTGTTCTTCCAAATGAACTTTGCTACTATTTTTTCTAGATCTGTAAAATAATTTCTTGGGAGTTTGATTGCTATGGCACTAAATAAGTAGATTAGTTTGGGTAGTATTGTCATTTTTATTATGTTCGCTCTGCCTACCCATGAGCACTTAATATTTTTTCCAATTGATTAGGTCTGATTTTATTTGTGTG
>JAJPUD010029718.1:0-13702 GCA_023553655.1 Myrmecobius fasciatus
ACTGGGGGTAAAATTTGTATTGGAAAGCTTTGTAAAGATCAAGGTTGGGGAACTACCCATACATATGTTATACAAATAAAAAGCTTAAAATAAAAATAAAATAAAAAAATAAAAGTAATAGTCACTAAAAGTCCCAAAACCAAAGAGGTGACATGATGAACTATGTATTTTTAAAATGTCAGAATTTCAGCTGGATGAAGCATTAATTAAAGAAAATATTTGTGATATAAAAGTATGAACCTTTGAATATACAAAAACAAAAAAAAACAACAAAAAAAAGAAATAAGATCTTGGAGCAAATTGTTAGGTAATGTTATGTGTATAGAGCCTATTGCTTCTAGTAAAAACTTATAGTCATTTCTATATTCTAGATATGAAAATCTAGTTCTGTGGGTCTTCACTTTTCTGATGTTACTGTACTGGGCAATAGAGTATTCTATATGAGGGTTTTCTTGATAACATCTTCCAAATAATCAACAAAAAAAGAAAATATTTCTAACATTTTTATGCTTTTTCTGAAGAGTTATTTCTCCCCCTAGTAGCACTTTATAGTTTTTGTAGGTTTAAAATGATATCTTGAAAGTAAAGCTCTTGATGAACCTGTAACTTGTATTAAAAATATTTGAGGAATTTACAAAGTCATAAGTGAGATAAGACATGTAATATAATCTTCCCATCAATTATCTCATTTGATTCACATAACAACCCTTTAAAGTACTATTGTAACTCTCATTTTACAGATATGGAAATTAAGATTAAGTAAGTGGACCTAGGTCCTAGAGTGACCAAGTTCCTGAAATAAGGTTTGAATTCTGAGCTTCCTTGTGTAAAATCAAACATACTTTCTACTAGGACAAATATTTCTCAATAGTAAATAAGATTGAGTGATCATTTAGCCATGATGGTTTAGTTTTCATCATGAATATTAGTTAAGTTCCTTAATGCCTTCAAAGGCTTTTTACAGTATGTAAGAGTGTATATAGGGGACATCTTGATGCAGTGGGTAAAATACTAGACCTGTAGTCAGGAAGACTCATTTTCCTGAATTCAAATCTGACCTCAGACACTTCTTAACTGTGGAACTCTTAAGCAAATCACCTATCTCAGTTTTTCTCAATTCCCTTATCTGTAAATGAGGTGGAGAAGAAAATGGTAAACTGTTTCTGTATTTTGCCAAGAAAACCCCAAATGGATCATGAAATATGACAGAGAACTAAAAATGACTTAATAATAACAATAAATAAGTTTGTGTCTATGTATGCACATGTATGCACTTAAATAAACCTGAATTAGAAATCATGAATAAAATAGGCTGTGTAGTAAAGGTCTCCCTCAAATATAACAAGTTCCTGAAGTGATAAGTGAGAATCAGATTGGTGTAATGAAAAAGAAGAATGGATCTGTGAGTATACTTGGATTATAGTCCCAGCTCTACTATTTACTACCCACATGGTAAATGCTTTTTGACTGACCAAATAGCCTAAGTAAATTTGGATAATTTGTTTCCCCAAACTGAATATTTTATAGTTTTGTGATAAAATGAGTGATTTGAAATTAGTACCAATATTATCCTTTCCTAATCTAAATTCTATTGTATTTACTTCCTTCCAACAAACAAAAGTCATTGAAAAAAATTTGAAATTGATGAAGAATTGACTGATATATTAGTAAAAGTATAAATACAAAAAATATAATAAATTGAATGTTTCTGACAAGTCATAAGATACTAAAAGGCACAGTATATGATATTTTCTTTTTTTAATTAATTTTTTCAAAGCTTTCTATTACACATTTTCACCTCCTTTCTCCCACCCCCTCCTCTAGATAGCATGAAGTAAATGACATTTTCTAAAGAACATAAATGCATTTTGCAAAAGTCTCCTTCAATCTTGGAGGTATTCATTTATTTTTAAGGAAAGTATCCATGAGCAGGTCAAGCAGTTGCATGCCTTTCATTTCATTTGGACAGAAGAGGCAAGTAAACAAATTCAAAGGTTAAAGAGGAAATTTCAGAAAAATTTATTCAATAATACTTCCTATTTGGTAGTATCCATTTAATCATATAACTCATGGCTATGGCCCATTCAAAACTGTTATGAGAAAATGTTTATTTAAAGCTTAAAAAGTGAGAAAGTTCAAGCTGTGGTGGTATTAATGAGTAATGGAACATCCATTTCTAATGACCAACTGAAGTGCCATAAAAAGGGGTATGATGACCTCAAGCAGGTAAAGGAATCACAAAGAAGGAGTGATATAAAGGAAATTGCTGAGAAAATATGCAATTGAAATTTGGAATATTTGGATTCTATTAGTTGTCTTTTGATTTGAATTGAACTTTACAAAGGTATTTAACATCCCAGGAAGACTTTCTTATGAAAAATGTATGAATTAATAAGGTAGAAGAGTGGTCAATGTAGACAGGAATAGATTAGTAGTATTTTAAACTAATGGCGTTATTACCCACATTGATGTTATCTCATGTTATCTCAAGTTTTTGCATTATTAGAGTATTATAATGAATGTATTATGGGAATTCAATTGATTTGTCCCTGAAAAGGTCAAATCATCTCACATAAAAGCTAGGATAACAAGGTAATTAAATTAATTGTTGTTTGGGCAAAATTGTATTTAGTAAGCTGTTAAAAGTGAGACCAGGAATTAGAACAAAATTTATGGAAGCCCAGGACCCTTCAGATTCAATGAAATGAACATTCTAAGAAGTGATGTTCAAATCTGCATGTTAGGAAAATAACTTTAAATTGTAGGGGAGAGAGATATTGAAGTTGATCAACTGACTATTAAGATAGTCAGTCTAGGTAAGAAGTTATGTGGCCCTTTACTATGGTGATAACTCTGTCAATAGAGAAAGAGCAATGAATATACAAGATGTTCTGAAGGAAGTAGATTTGACCACAGATTGAATATGGAAGGGGAGTAAGAATGAAGCATTGTGGAATAAATTAAGTTTTGGTATTGAGTGTGGTACCATGACAAGGGAAAAGAAACTGAGAAAGAGGGGAGAATTCAGAGGGAAATATGGTAAGTGCTAGAATAAGAGAGCAATGTAACAAAAAATCTATAGAAGACAATTTATTAGAATATAATGATAAACAGTGGAAATTGCTGAAAAGAAGTTTAAGAAGTATGAAGAATAATAAAAGACAATGAGATTTGGCAGCTAAGATATCATTTGTAACTTTTGAAAAAGTTGTTCCATTAAATGATGTAGGTGGAAAGCAGATTGCAATAGTATTTAGAGATGAAAGGAAATTGTATCATCTAGTGTTATTGGCTACTTCAAGGAATCTAGTCAAGACAAAGAGAAGAGATATAATATGACTGGTAATGGGAATGGTTGGGTTAAGTGAAAATTTTATTCTATCTTTTTTTTAAGAATTGGGGAGATAAATAAGGAAGAAGTAGAACTAAGACAGTGAAATAAAGCAAGGATTCACCTGAGTTCTCCTTACAACTCTTCCAAAAGTCTTTAAATAATGACTCTAAATAAATTTTAAAGTGTCATAAATCACAAAAACATAGAGCCAAACAATTTTCCAATGGAAAACAACTTAAATGGTCAGCAGAAAAGATTTGTTTCACCAGATTTGAAGAGCAACGCAGTTCTGGTGCAGGCCATGATAGCATATCCCTGGCCCAAGCAAAGGAAGAACAGATCTTGGGACCTCTGAATCATTAATACCAGTCGTGGTTTCCTGGTCTTTCATACTGAAGACATCAGAAACTCAGAATGTGAGCAGGGAAGAATTGTCCACCTAGGGTGAGAGGGCCTTGGGAAATCAACAAATCAGGAGAAATTCCTTGAAAGCCACTGAATCAGCAAAAGCAGGATCAGCAGTTTCCAGAGGTGTCAATCCACAGACAGTGGGGGGTTGAGCAGTAAATAGTAAAGAGATTATCACTAAAGAAGGACCAGGTTGCTTTGTCCATATTCAGATCCAGAATGTAGTTCTAAGTTACAGTCCCGGGGCAGGGGGGAGCTCTAGCACACTAGAATTTACAGCCAGAATCTCCTCATTCCAGGAAAGAGAGGTATATTTCTGATCACTCCAGATTAGAACATAGGCCAGGAGAGTAATAAATACAATTTTCTTTAAATCATACCACCTTGGAAGAACTGAAAATTTACAGGTTCCTAAAAGGATCTCTGAAATCAACTGTACAAACTTACTGAATTTTGGGAAATTATGCCTTGTATCCTGGAAACAGAGACCTGCTTTAACAAAGTGTGAAAAGACAAGTAATAGACTGGAAAAAAATGAGGAAGGAACAGAAGATGATGGCAATCAAAAATTACTATGGGGATAAGGAAGTTTAAAATACACAGTCATAAGAAAATAGCAAAATCAAAAACTTTACATCCACAGCCTACCAGAAAAATGAGAATTGGTCTCAGGCATGGAAAATCTCAAAAGGGATTTTGAAAATCAAAGGGAAATCATCTTTACATTTAAGGGTTGCGATAAAGGCCTCATTTCTAAAATATATAGAGAATTGTCTCATTTATATAAGAATTCAAGCCACTCTTCAATAGATAAGTGGTCAAGGGATATGAACAGACAATTTTCAGATGATGAAATTAAAACCATCTCTAGTCATATGAAAATTTGCTCCAAATCACTATTGATCAGAGAAATGCAAATTAAGACAACTCTGAGATACCACTACACACCTGTCAGATTGGCTAAAATGACAGGAAAAGATAACGATGAATGTTGGAGGGGATGTGGGAGGGCTGGCACACTAATACATTGTTGGTGGAACTGTGAACGGATCCAACCATTCTGGAGAGCAATTTGGAGGTATGCTCAAAAAGTTGTCAAACTGTGCATACCCTTTGACCCAGCAGTGTTTCTACTGGGCCTATATCCCAAAGAGATCTTAGAGGAGGGAAAGGGACCCACATGTGCAAGAATGTTTGTGGCAGCCCTTTTTGTAGTGGCTAGAAACTGGAAACTGAAGGGTTGCCCATCAATTGGAGAGTGGCTGAATAAATTATGGTATATGAATGTTATGGAATATTATTGCTCTGTAAGAAACGACCAGCAGGACGATTTCAGAGAGGCCTGGAGAGACTTGCATGAACTGATGCTGAGTGAAACGAGCAGAACCAGGAGATCATCATGCACAGCAACAACAGTATTACATGATGATCAATTCTGAAGGACATGGCTCTCTGCAATAAAGAATTGTCTCAAACCAGTTCCAGTTGTTCAGTGAAGAAAACCATATACACCCAGAAAGAGGGACATGAAATATGGACCACAACGTAACATTTTCATAATCTCTATTGACATTTGCTTGCATTGTGTTGCCTTTCTCTGATTCTTTTTTTTTCTTGTAGATAGGATTTTTCTTGCATAACTTCTCAAGCATTTCAACATTATTAACATGTAGTGGACTTCCTGCCATCTAGGGGAGGGGAGAGGACTGGGGGTAAAATTTGTATTGGAAAGCTTTGTAAAGATCAAGGTTGGGGAACTACCCATACATATGTTATACAAATAAAAAGCTTAAAAAAAAAGAAATGTTCCCTTTATCACTATGTTCTCTAGTATTTTTACTCAGAATGGATGGTATGTTTTGTCAAAAGCTTTTTCTGCATCTATTTAGATTATCATATGATTTCTGTTACTTTTGTTACTGATATGGTCAATTATGAAAATAGTTTTCCTGCATCCCAAAAGTTTGGGTATGTTGTCTAATTACTGTCATTCTTTCAGATGAAATTTATAGATTGTTTCGGTGATTTTTTGTTTGACCCATTCATTTAGAATTAGATCACTTAATTACCAATTGATTTTTAGTCTATCTTCCCTGCCCCTTTATTGAATATAATTTTTATTGCATTATGGTCTGAAAAGGAAGCATTTACTATTTCTACCTTTCTGCATGTTATTGTGAGATTTTTATGCCCTAATGCACTGTCAATATTTGTATAAGTGCCATGTACTGCTGAGAAAAAGGTGTAGTCCTTTCTGTCTCTACTAAACCTATTTTTAATTTCACTAACTTATAAATGATGTTTAGTAGTTGTTTTTTTTTCAATTACAAATTTAGGCAACAAACATTGTACTTAAAAAAGAAGCCACAGACTTCTCCAGACAGCTAAAGGAGTCTCTGACAAATAAAACAGTAAGAATATTTTTCCTGGAGTCTCTGAGTGAATTTTATGCTGACATGTAATTGGAGAACCACAGTCCTAGCTCATGAAGAATTATACTTTATCTCAACACAGAATTAAAAAATATTTTGCTTAAAATTTTGTGTAGAAGATTATAAGCTCTGACACAAGGGCCACACAAATATAACAATTTCAGAAGCAGAAGGAGGGGAAGAGGAAAGAGGTAGACGTAAGAAGTGGTGAATGTCATATGACCTACACTATCCAAAAGCTTTCTAAAATGGTTATGCTCCTTGAATTACAAAGAAAACACTACTTTTCTTGATCACTAACTTTCAGAGTAGATGTGTGGCAAAAGAATTGATAATAATGATGCATGAACAGCCTATTGCACAAATCCATAAACTTTGTACTTTGGCTTGGGACCACATTCATGTGTTTCAATAATCATAGCTCTATATGGTTCATTTACCTTCTAATAATTTTGCTATTTTTATTATTTTTGACCAAAAAGTAAATTCATTTTAACAAAAAGCATTTATTGCCTTTAGCCACTACCCTTCCCACACTAGGACTTCAATGTGTTCCCTCCTAATCTCTTCCTTTTGTAATTTTAATATTCTTACAACTCCCAGCCGTTATCTTTTTAGTTAGAAGCAATTATTACTAATTATTTTCTTTTAATTTAGGGGAGTGTTCTCAAAGTAAAGGTCATTGGCATGATTCACCTATAGTCCAATTACTATGGTTATATAGATTTAGCACAGTTATTACTAACTCTATGGAAGTTTTATGCCCCATCACTCCCTACTTATCATTATATTTTTCTGTTTATATGTTATAGTTTTCTAGAAGATTCTAGGGTATTTGAGTAGTAGTGCCTTTTTCTATGCTCTTTCAGTTTGAAGTCTAGTAAAGTACCTTAAATAAAATGACTGAATTGAATTATTTTATCCCAATCTACTCTCTATACCATTGTTTTTTTTAGCAAATGGCTCTCTAAGGCTACTTCAAGATGCATGTCAAACTAATTTAAAGAAGGTGATGTTCATAAATAGATTTTTGCTTGCCGTTGTTTGTTTTATTTTGAAGTAACATGGTTATTTGTAGATAATCTTTAGTACATTGAATATTATAGCAACCATCACAATAGCCAGAAATAATATGATTTTGGGGAGAGGAATTAAAAGTTGAGCCTGGATCATTTCCATTCCCTACAAAATCTAAGAAATATAGGTATAACTGGGTAAAAAAAATAACCAGAATTTAAGTTTGTAAAAATGTGATTATCATTACTATACCCTGGTTGGACAACCATGGAAAAGCAATGAGTCACTGCTGATGTTTGGCTCTTGTGAGTATGTCACATTGTCTTTTCTCCTATTATAGGCAACAACTAAATTGTCCACTGAAGATTATTAGCTGTGGGACCAATGTCTCTTAACTAATTATGATCTGAATCCTAAAAAATACAAACAGAAAAGTTATAGAAAGTGAAGAGCAGTTAAGTTAAAAAAGTAAATATGTCTCAAGGGCACAATTGCGTCAATCTTATTCTCACCTTCTCAGATTATTTCATTCACTGAAGACATAACAGAAAATTTTTCACTCTGATCAAAACAGAGAAGAAAAGATTTGTGAGGTCATGTTATGAGGTCCCATTGAAGCTTCCTTATGCTTCTCTAAAAATGTAATGACAAAAAGGCCCTGTATAGAAGGAGGTATGGTGTTTTAAGAACTGTATCAGGTTGTACCATTTTATTTTTTAACCAAAGAGAAGCATCTGATGATATTTGTTGATTTTTTTAAGAGAGACAGAATCATCTAACAATGAACTAGGAGATCATGTGGTTACAAGCTATCCCCCTGCATCCTTCATGTGAGGATCTAGGGAATATAAGGAAATGTAAAAAAAAGAGATATTAGATAATATCTGTGACATGCTATCTTTTTTTCTGTTTATATATATTTTTTTATTAAAAACTTTTTATTTACAAAACATGAGTGATTTTTCTACATTGACCTTTGCAAAAACTTTTTTCCCAAGCTTTTCCCCTCCTTCCCCCCACTCCCCACCCCTAGATGACAGGTAATCTAATACATGCTAAATATGATAAATTATATGACAAATCCAATACATGTATACATATCTATACAGTTATCTTACTGCACAAGAAACATCAGATCTAGAAAGAGAAGAAGAAAAAAACAACCTAAGAAGGAACACAAAATGCATGGAAATATTCACAGAAAGTGTTAAAATGCTGTGTTGTGGTCCGTACTCAGTTCCCACAGTACTCTCTCTGGATATATATGACTATCTTCATCGCTGAACAATAGGAACTGGTTTGAATCACATCATTGTTGAAGAGAGCCATGTCCATCAGAATTGATCATCGTATAGTCTTGTTACTGTGTATAATGATCTCCTGGTTCTGCTGATTTCACTCAGCATCAGTTCAAGCAAGTCTCTCCAGGCCTCTCTGAAATCCTCCTGTTGGTCGTTTCTTACAGAACAATAATATTCCATAACATTCATATACCATAATTTATTCAGCCATTCTCCAATTCATGGGCATCCTTTCAATTTCCAGTTTCTTGAACTACAAAAAAGGGCTGCCACAAACATTTGTGCACATGTGGGTCTCTTTCCCTCCTTTAAAATCTCTTTGGGATATAGGCCCAGTAGAAACGCTGCTGGGTCAAATGGTATGCACAGTTTGATAACTTTTTGAGCATAGTTCCAAATTGCTCTCCAGAATGGTTGGATCCATTCACAGTTCCATCAACAATGTATCAGTGTCCCAGTTTTCCCACATCCCCTCCAACAGTTATCATTATCATTTCCTGTCATTTTAGCCAATCTGACAGGTGTGTAGTGGTATCTCAGAGTTGTCTTAATTTGCATTTCTCTGATCAACAGTGATTTGGAGCACCTTTTTATGTGACCAGAAATAGTTTCAATTTCTTCATCTGAAAATTGTCTGTTCATATCTTTTGACCATTTATCCATTGGAGAATGGCTTGAATTCTTATATATTTGAGTCAATTCTTGATATATTTTAGAAATGAGGCCTTTATCAGAACGTTTGGATGTAAAAATATTTTCCCAGTTTACTGCTACCCTTCCAATCTTGTCTGCATTCATTTTGTTTGTACAAAATTTTTTTAATTTGATACAGTCAAACTTGTCTATTTTGTGCTTAATGATGACCTCTAGTTCTTCTTTGGTCACAAATTCCTTCCCCCTCCACAGGTCTGAGAGGTAAACCATCCTACATTGTTCTAATTTGTTTATAATATCATTCTTTATGCCTACATCATGAATCCATTTTGACCTTATCTTGGTATATGGTGTTAGGTATGGATCAATGCCTAATTTCTTCCATACTAGTTTCCAATTATCCCAGCAGTTTTTGTCAAATAGTGAGTTTTTATCCCAAAAACTGAGGTCTTTGGTTTTATCAAACACTAGATTATTATTGCCATAGAGTATTTTGTCCTGTGAACCTAACCTATTCCACTGATCCACTACTCTATTTCTTATCCAGTACCAAATGGTTTTGGTGACCACTGCTTTATAATATAGTTTTAGATCTGGTACAGCTAAGCCACCCTCATTTGCATTTTTTTCATTAATTCCCTTGAAATTCTTGACCTTTTGTTTTTCCAGATGAATTTTGTTGTTATTTTTTCTAGGTCAGTTGTGACATGCTATCTTTAATAGAATATAGCAACATACCTAAAAATAACTATTTCCAACATCCTAAATAAGGCCAAAGAAAGGGAAAAAAGAATACCAGTTTTTATATACGTCTTAGGTAGTTTATTTTTCTCTAATTTTCCCAGAATCTTAAATAAGAGCAAACTATGACAAGAGCAACAATTATTATTAATTATGTAAGCTAATATAATTAACAATATAATAATTATACAAGATTAGTAATAATTCTTCAATCTTAAATCTTGCTTTTTTATTTTTTAAAGTAATCATAGATAATGCTCTAGAGGCTGCTACCATGATCATATTGCTCTTCCATGTTGGGGAAGACCCACTCCATCTCTTTTCTTACCTTATACTCTCTCTTTCTCTCTTTCTCAAAAGATCCTTAAAACTCTTCCTAACACTGTGGAAAAGACACTCCATCCTGTAAATCAACTTAGGTCTCTCTCTTCCTAAACGAGGAAGAAATATAACTTTGAAAGTACTTAGCATTTCAGGATGCTATGCTGGAAAGTCTGTTGTGTTTAATAGAGTGTTTTGTCATGAGCAATATTTTTATTTGATTTGATACTGTATTAAATGAAATAAGTTACAAAGAGTAATGTAAAAGTTTTCTGATTGTTTTGTTTGTATTTCTGTGACCAGCATTATTTAACTTTTAAAAGTTAGATATAAGAAGGACAAAGTTGGGGGTAGAGCCAAGATGGAGGAGTGAAAACGTGACTCTCTGCGTCCTCCTTCGATCTTCTCTCAAATCAACAATAAAATAAGCCTCTGCACTGATCTTCAAGTCAACGAATCCAGAACTATTTGGAGGCTGCTTTCAGATATCTCTGAAGAGCTTCATATCAGGTTTGTTTAACTCGGACAGAGGAATAAACAGTCCACTAGGTACATCCCGGAAGTGAGGGTGGGACCCAGCTCAATGTGGCAGAAACTCCAAACTCCAAACTCGAAACACCTGGAGTTTATCTGAGGCACTCGGGACACTCTGCCCTGAACAGGGGCAGGTGTTCTGGCAGACTTGCCTTGTTTAAGGAGTAATTCAGAATTAGTTCTAGCCGCCACCAGCCCAGCACCTTAAGTTAAATTGCTTGAATTGCCCCAGGTCAAAGAACTTCAGGCGCCATTTTTCTGAGCCTTCCGAGAGACATCCATGCTGTCTAAAAAAAAAAAAAATGAAGCAAAAGAGAGCTATCACCATAGACAGCTTCTATCGAGAGAAAGAAGGGCTGACGCCAGATCCTGGGGTTCCTTTAGACAAAACTCCAGAGCAAGTTATTAAGGACCATCACTGGTCCCCTTTTCAAAAGGCCTTTCTGGAAGACTGCATACAGAACCGCGAATGAGAGCTGGAGGATAAATGGGAAAATAAATTTAAATCAGTGCAAGAAGGATACAATATCTTGCAAGAAGGATATGATGCCCTGCAAAAGAGATATGAAAAAGACACCAATTTATTGAAAAATAAAATTAGTGAAGTAGAAAAAGACTGCAATGAACAAATTGGCCAGTTACAAAAGGAGCTTAAAAATGTAACTGAAGAAAACAACACTTTAAAAATAAGAATTGAACAAATGCAAGTGAATGACTCAATAAGACTTCAATAATCAGTCAAACAAAAAGAAAAAAATGAAAAATTAGAAGAAAATATGAAATATCTCCTAGGAAAAACAACTGACTTGGAAAATAGATCTAGGAGAGACAATCTAAGGATTATAGGACTTCCAGAAAGCCATGATGAAAAAAAGAATCTAAACACTATCTTCCAGGAAATCCTGAAAGAAAACTGCCCTGAGATTGTAGAATCAAAGGACAAAATCACCATTAAAAGAATTCACCAATCACCTCCTGAAAGAGACCCCAAAATTAAAACCCCAAAGAATATTGTGGCTAAATTTCAGGACTATAGCACCAAGGAACAGATTCTGCTAGCAGCTAGAAAGAAACAATTCAAATACCGAGGATCAATAATTAGAATCACACAGGATCTGTCAGCCTCCACACTGAAGGATCGAAGGGCCTGGAACCAGATATTCCCAAGGGCAAAGGAACTTGGATTACAACCAAGAATAACCTATCCAGCTAGAATGAGCATTATCCTTCAGGGAAGAAGATGGTCATTCAATGATATAGGTGAATTTCACCTATTTCTAATGAAAAGACCGGATTGGAACAAAAAATTCGACACCCAAATACAAAACTCAAGAGATGCATAAAAAGGTAAAAAGGAAAGGACTCTTGAGAACTTTATTTTTACTAGGGGGATACATAAAGTTTGGGGGTATAATTAACTAGATATTACTTTGATAATATGAAAAAGAGAACTAGAGGGGAAAAGGTTGTCATACTGGGGAAAAGAGGGAAAAAGTGGTAAAATAAGATCTAAAAAAAAGGAGGTAAAAACCCTCAATTAAATACTAAATTGGAAATTCTAAAAGTAAAAGGAGAAATTAATAAAATTGAAAATAAGAAAACTATTGAATTAATAAATAAAACTAAGAGTTGGTTCTATGAAAAAAGCCTATAGTTAATTTGATAAGAAAAAGGAAAGAGGAAAATCAAATTGTTAGTCTCAAGAATAATAAGGGAGAACTTCCCTCCAATGAAGAGGAAATTAGAGCAATAATTAGGAGTTACTTTGCCCAACTTTATGCCAGTAAGTTTGATAATCTAAATGAAATGGAGTAGTATCTACAAAAATATAGATTGCCCAAGTTAAAAGAAGAGGATATAAATTATTTAAATAGCCCCATATCAGAAAAAGAAATAGAACAAGCTATTAACCAACTCCCTAGGAAAAAATCTCCAGGGCCAGACGGATTTACATGTGAATTCTACCAAACATTCAAAGAACAATTAATTCCAATACTACACAAGCTATTTGAGAAAATAGGGACAGAAGGTATACTGCCAGAATACTTCTATGAGATCGATATGGTGCTGATAGCTAAACCAGGTAGGGTGAAAACAGAGAAAGAAAACTATAGACCAATTTCCCTAATGAATATGGATGCAAAAAAATTTTTTTTAATGATAAAGCCCTTTTATTGACCCCAAAATTCCTATGGAAAGCAAAGGCCTCCATTTTTAAGACTAACATTTTTTTAAAACTTATTTGCATAAGATATGTGTGGGTAATTCTTCAACAATAACCCTTACATAGCTTTCTGTTACAAATTTTTCCCCCCAACTCCCCACTCTTCCCTTAGATGGCAGGATATCCACGACATGTTAATTATGTTAAAATATTGGCAAATTGAATATATGTATACATATTTCCAAACATCATTCTTGTGCAAGAAAAATCTTATCTACACAAAAGATATATCAGATAAAGGAAACACAATGTAAGCAAACATCAATCAAGGAGTATGAGAATTATCACTCTTTGCAGATGACATGATGATATACTTAGAGAACCATAGAGACTCATCTAAAAAACTACTAGAAAAAATTCACAACTTTAGCAAAGTGGCAGGATTCAAAATTAATCCACATAAATCATCAGCATTTTTATATATTACCAACAAAGTTCAGCAGCAAGAGATACAAAATGAAATTCCATTCCAAATAGCAGATGATAGGATAAAATATTTGGGAATCTATCTGCCAAGGAAAAGTCAGAAACTATACGAACTAAATTACAAAACACTTTCCACACAAATAAAATCAGACCTAATCAATTGGAAAAATATTAAGTGCTCATGGGTAGGCAGAGGGAACATAATCAAAATGACAATACTACCCAAACTAATCTACTTATTTAGTGCCATACCAATCAAACTCCCAAGAAATTATTTTAGAGATCTAGAAAAAATAGTAGCAAAGTTCAT
>JAJPUD010029719.1:0-13701 GCA_023553655.1 Myrmecobius fasciatus
TGTGGTTTAGATGTATTCTTAAGATGTTTTGAGTGACTTTGAACAAAGCAGATTCTTCCTGGGAGCACCTAACTGCAAAATGGGAGAGATTGTGGCAGTCTCCTCCAATCTGAAAGGAAGAAATTCAGAATTATGTCAATAAGTAGCTTTGAAATCAGAATTCTCAGGCAGAATATGACCTTAACTATCTTATAGTACAATGTTCTGAATTCCCAAATGGTAAAACTGAAGGGGAAGTGACTTGGCCAAAATAAAGCAATGAGTCAGTGTCAGCATTAGGATTCAAACATAATTTCCTCATCTGTAAAAGGAAGGAGGTTCAACTAGATGGTTCCAAGGCCCCTTCCAGCAATCAAAGTCTGTAGCCTGGGGAGGGGGGGGGGAGGATGTAGGGCGGAATTTATTTGTCCAGAGCCAGGACCTTCTACCTAGATCTATGAATATTCAGACCACAACTCTCACTGCTTCCAGTGGAGCTCTAAAATGAAAATGATATAGATCCCAAGGTGGTTTTACAATCTAGAGCAGAGCTTTTGTTCCATATAATAGATATTTTACTTGCAGAAAATAGGTACTCAAAGGGTAAACAATTCTCCAGAGATAAGAAGTAAATCGAGAAAATGAGTATACCGAGAGATAGCTGATATGTTAGAAAATATCCTGACCTATGAACCAAGAGCCTTGGATTCGAATCTTATTTCTGTTACAAAGAAAGCTGAAAGGCTCTGCCTGTCTCTGTCTGCCTATTTCTCGGTACATATGTCTTTCCTCTTTACATACAAGTTCCCTCTGTGTGTGTGTGTGTGTGTGTGTCTGTCTGTCTCTTCTGCTCTCTTTTACTGTGTCTCTGTCTCTGACTGTGACTGTCTCTGTCTTGCTGTCTGTTTCTCTCTGTCTCTGTCTTTTTGTCTCTTTGTATGTATGTCTTTTCCTCTTTACATGCAAGTTTCCTGTCTATGTGTGTGTGTGTATCTATGTCTGTCTGTCTGTCTCTCTCTCTCTCTCTCACACACACACACACACACACACACACACAACATATCACCATCACTACCACCACCATTAGATTCTCAGTTTTGAGGACACTAGGGTCTAGCACCTGGTCTGCCTCTTGTGTAGCCTTAATTTTTTCCTCCCTTGGACTCAGTTTCCTCCTTTGTAAAATGAGGTCAGGTATGTCATTTTCTTGGTTCTTACTATTCTAAGTTTTGACATGAGTTGACCTGAATTTGATCAAATTTAAAATAGTTGGAATTAGATTAATGCCAATTCCAACTCCTCTCCCCCCCAAAAATTGAATTAAAATTGCTCCTCTAGTGTAATATTTAGAAAATGTATAACTCTAATGAGCATGATGTCTCTTGAAGTCACTAGATGGGAGGACAAAAATATTCACAAATAAACATTGAAACATACAAAGTTGGAGCTGAGACTTTTGAGATATCTTTTCCAGTAACTTCATTTTTATAGATGAAGTGGGAACTGAGTGGAGTGGGAAAGGGAAAGGACTTGTCCAAGAACACATAGCTAATTGTGAAGAACCAGAAACAGTACTCAGGGCTTCTGCCTCCTTGCATAATAAGTTTTCCACTATATCAAAAGACCAACTCTCATTTTAGAACATTTCCATCATTGTCACTTGTGAAGCCTATTTAATTTCAAAAGATGACAGGAATTCATTCAAACTGGTCCTGGGCATGGCTGAGAAGGTACATTTTGTACAACAGGTGCAACCTGTTGGGAGTCGGTAGTTGTGTAGCCACTGCTGGCTATTCTACATAGCAAGTCCCCTATAATTTGCCTTCTCAAATATGTGTGTTTCCCTTGAAGGCATCCCTTATTCAGATTCCCAAACTCAGAATCCTCCTCAACCCTTCCTGTTTATTTATCTCTCATAACTAGTCAATAGTCAAATATTATCAATTCTGCTTTTATGTAGGTCTTTTTTTCACTCTCAAGTGCTCAGTCATCTCAAGTGTTCAGTCCTCATCACATGGCACCTACAATATGGCATCATTATCCTACTGGGACTTTGTGATTTATATTCTCTTGCCTCTCCAATTCATACTCCAATTATCTGTTTGATGTTTGTTGTTTTCTGAAGCACACATCTGACCATGTCACTTTCTCACTCAAGTATTGCTAGTGGCTCAAATGCCTACAGAGATATCATACAAATTCTTTTTTTTAATGTGAATGATGTATTAGGTTATCTCTTTCTTGTTGCTATTTTTATTTTTTACTTTTAAATAATAGCATTTTATTTTAAAAATACATGCAAAGATAGTTTTCAACATTAACCCTTGGAAAATATTGTGTTCCAAGTTTTTCTCCCTCCCTTCCCTACACATCCCACTCCTCTAGACAGCAATCAATCCAATATATGTTAAACATGTTCAATTCTTCTATACATATTTCCACATTTATCATGCTGTACAAGAAACATCAGATCAAAAAGGGAAAAATGAGCAAGAAAGAAAAAAAAGCAAGCAAAAAGCAACACAAAAAAGTGCAAATACTCTGTTGTGAGCCCCATTCAGTACCCACAGTCTTCTTTCGGGATGAAGATCATTCTCTCCATCACAAATGCATTGGAATTGGCCTGAATTACCTTATTGTTGAAAAAAGCCACATCTGTCAGAGTTGATCATCACATAATCTTATTGTGTACAATGTTCTCTCGTTTCTACTCATTTCATTTAGCATCAGTTCATGTAAATCTCTCCAGATCTTTGTGAAATTGTCTTGCTGATCATTTCTTATAGAAAAATAATATTCTATAACATTCATATATCATAGCTTATTCAGTCATTCCTCAACTAATTTTCCAGTTCCTTATGCAAATTTTTATATTGAATTTAGATAGATAGATAATTTACTTATATTGAAATTTGAAGCACTGGCCCCAGCCTACCTCAGTATAACTACTTGTTCCTTGAGGACAGGAACTAAAAAAAAATTTTCTTTGCAGAATAACTAGTATACCAGTCTCACTTGTGTGACTATTGACACTGAATTGCATTGGAACACAACAAATACATATTAAGTATCTATTACAAACAAAATTTTATGCTGTGTGCTGGGAATGTAAAAATACATTTTTCTCTGAAAGTATAGAGTCTAATAGGGAGAAGAGGCATGTATACAAATAAATATGGAACCAGAAAGTAAAAGGAAAAAATACAGATAAAAGGCAAAGAGAAATTTAAGGAGGATAAACCATTTTACCCTGAAGCAGGAAGAGAAAGAATTAGGGGAGCTTCCTGCAGAAGATTGTATTTGAGGTAGACATTGAAGAAAGGCCTGGATTTCAACACAGAAAGATGGAGAAAAAATAAGAAGCAAAGGCATCTTTGCACCAACTTGACACATGGCTCACATGATGCTAAGGTATATATATATTCCATGAAGTTCTTCTGGGGCACCAAGGAAGGACAAGTTCTACACATACACAAGGTGTTCCAAAAGTCTTAGAACAGTTTTAAAATTTTAAAGCTTAAAACTGCAGTAAAGTTTTGGAAAATTGTGTGTATGTGCATGTGAACACATTGATAAACGCCTATACAGACCCTCTGTACATGTAAATAAGAACACAAAAACCTAAAAATATCTGATGTGGTTTTATGAGGTCAGTGATCTAGAAACATCTCATCTGGTTTTACAAATCATAAGCTTTGCTTGAGTCTTTAGGTAAAGGCACAAAGCTCTGAGGCTAGTAGAAAAAAAAAAAAGGAAGGAACCAGAATAGAACCCATTATATAGGCAAGACATGACTTTTAAAGGCCAAAATAGTTAAGATCAGTGCATAAGATTAAGAGAGAAAGAAAAACATTTACAAGTCTATTAATAAGGAAGGAAAGGGATCTTCTGAATAAATGAGAAAAAATGACTATAAAAGACTATCTCCTTAATGAGAAAAGGGAGATGGGAGAAAGGAAATAAAGAAAAACCTTATGAAATTAGCTCCTTATGGGAAAAAAATGATATGATACAAATCTTGCTCATGTTTGTCTATCTATGGTTTCTAGCACAACTACAGTAGACCCAGTTTATGAACATTGATTCAAAGAGTCCTATAACTAACTGAAAGAGCTCCTAGTCATCTCAACCATTGCATTGAAATCATAAGGCTAGTCCCCTTTCATCCCAAAAGGACTTTGGAGAAGCATCATGAAGACAGTTAAACTAGGAGCCAGAAAACTTACCTTTCATGTGTGGATAAAATTAAATGGAAAGGACAGTGGCTTTGGAATCATAGCTAGTCCCTTTCCATCCGTAAGGGACTTTGGAGAGGCAACATGGAGACAGTTAACCTAGGAGTCAGATAAACTTATCTTTCAGACGTGGATAAAATGAAATGGAAAGGACAGTGGTTTTAGAGTCATAGGAACACAGAGGGAGAAAAGACCTTAGAGACCACTTGGTCTGGAGATGATCTAATCCATTTTTTTTCCTTCTGTAGATAAAAACCTACCTCTTCAGGTAGGCCTAGAAAGGATCAGGGTCACACACATGAATGGGAAACTACTATCCTCATATAAAAACTAAAAGTTTTGAAAGATATCTTAACCTAAGTTCCTATGATTAAGAAGTTCTTAACCTGCATTTTGTTTTCTTTATTCTCAGATGTCTACTACTAGTATACAATAACAGTAGCTTACATTTAGATAATATCTTCATTCTAGTTGTTGTATTTCCTTACAAAAATCAGAGCCACTACCTGTTATACCACTCCAAGGCACAACTCGGAGCTCAGTATAAAGTTAGGAAGGGTGAAACTTGGGATTATAGACAAATCAATCATCATCATCACCATCGTTGTCAGCTTCAGCAGCAACAGCAGCCACAGGGTCTCCTCCACTGTCCTTCTTCCTAAGGACACTTATTATGCTGGGCACTACTCAAGGTAGGTGTCTCCCCAAATTCCAATTTACCAGCTCTCCTTGAGGACACTGGAAGTTTCCCAGAAGAAATGATAGAAACCCTCTGCATACTTAATGCAGAGTGAATCTGTAGTTACTTGTTATATTTAGGGCATTGATTTGGCATGTAGTGGAATAGACCAACAGAACATCAAGTTCTTTTTGGTTCTTCTTCTTAAACACTATACTGATTGTTCAATACCTGAAATGTGCTCAGTGTATTTAATTGATCTTCCCTATTACAGAATTTATATAGAAAATATCACTTAAGTAATGAGTGTGGTTTGATGGGAAGAGAAAGAAGGCAGAATGTAATAGAAGGTATTAGACTTGAAGTGATAAGATGCAAAGAATCATAGAATCAGCAAATTTTAGCATTGGAGGGGAGCTCTGTATATATCTAAAACAACCTTTATGTAAAAAAGAATCTCTGACTAATAGTCATTCAGGCTTTATTTTAAGATCTCCTAAGAGGAAAATGCACCACTTACTGAAAGAGCTCATTCTATTTTGAATAGATCTGATTTTTTTTTGTTTTACTTAAACCAAGCCTAAATTTGCCTCTTTGCTTCTTCTACTCCTTGCTCCTAATGCTGCCCTTTCAGCAAATTGGACATGTACTGCCAAGATGTATCTCCAAATATCAGGACAAATAACATAGTTTCAAACTGCACTTAAATTTTTGGGACACCCTATATTATAAAAAGAATGAACCTACAATCCTAAAGAGGAAGAGATCTTGGAAAGCCTCATGAAATCAAGATAAATAAAGGAAGAATTTCTATCAAGGATTATTGGTCCTTTTTACCTTTTCATAGCATGTCATATTCCCAAAATTTGTTTTAAAATTTTATTCAACATATATTACTAAAGCAAGGTTAGTTAAGTAAGATAACATTTGAGGGACATAATGTACAGTGAAAAGAAACTGGACTTGAAATCAAAAGATTTAAGTTTGAATCTTGGTTCTATCAATGTCTGCGTGACCTTTAGTAAATTGGCCAATCAATAAGCATTTATTAACCATTGATTATGTTCCTAGAGACAACTTGTGACTCGGTGGATAAAGCACCGGGCCTGTAATCAGGAAGAAATAAGTTGAAAAATCCAGCCTCTAACAGTTATTAACTGAGAGACCCTGAGCAAGTCCCTTAACCTCTGATTATATGACAAAATGGATCCATTGGAGAAGGAAATGGTAAACCATTCCAGTCTATTTGCTAATATAACCCCAAATGGGGTCACAAAGGTTCAGACGTGACTGAACAAGATTCAAGAATTGTGCTAAGACCTGAAGTTATAATGAAAGGCAAAAACACAGTCGCTGACTTCAGCTAAAATTCTAATGGAGTAAGCAATATGCAAATAACCATGTGCAAACAAGTCACTTAACCTCTTGGGGCCTCAGTTTCCTCATCTGTAAAATGAGTGGATTAGAATCAATGTTAATCATCTTAGAGGCCGTTAGGTGGTAATACTCCATAAAGTTCTGGATCTGAAGTTAGGAAGACCTGAATTCAAATCCATCCTCAAATATTTACTAGCTTTATATACCTAGAAAAGTCACTTAATTTTGGCCTGTTTTAGCTTTCTAAGGTATAAAATGGGAAATAGAATAAAAATAGCACTTATCTTTCAGGGTTCAATGTGAGGTTTAAATGAAATAATATTCACAAAGTACTTTACTATAGTACCTACGGATACTTGGCCTTTAATAAATGCTCATTCTCTTCCATCTCATAATATTTTTCCATTTTATAAATGGAGAATTATGACTGAGAAAAATTGTCATTTGTTGGAAGAGTCAAGACTGGTGAAGATGAGGAAAAGAAGAGTTGATCACATTTCTATAACACTTCAAAGGTTACAAAGTGCTTTTTGTAAAACAAGCCTGTGAGGAAAATATTACAAGTATGATTATCCCCATCTAACTGTAACACTAGACTTGGAGGAGTCAAGGTGTTTGAAATCACAATATATAGTCAAACTTCAGAAATGTGCATCAAATTAGGCACCAGATACACAGAAGAAAAGAATAACAAAACATGTTGGCCAAAAAAGAGGGCAGAGGGGCATGTCATCCAATTTGCCCACAAGCCTCAAACTGTCAAATCAGTGATTTTGGGCCATTCACATCTTTCATACACCTTTTGTGTGAAGTTTCTGCCCCTGTCATATATTGGTTGATGCAGTTTAAAAAATGTTTCTGAGCCCAATGTGACCTGAAGAGCTCACATCCCTATGGGCTGCTGCCTTGCAGTGGATGCTCAGACAACAACTGAGTTCATTCCCATGGAGGAAATGTGTGGTTTATGTAAGAACCTAAGTTACTACAGCCACTTATGAATCCATTCTTTTGTCATTCCACTATGATAGATCACAACCTTCCCATATCTTAGTACACAGGCTTCATGTGCTGTGATGGTTGAAAAATCCATTACTCTGCCACCAAACTGGTAATGAGCCTCTTGGGACTTAGCTAGGCTGGTGCTCTGATGACTTGTAGACAGTTCATCACCAGACCTGTACTCAGTGTCTTTCTAGGCTGGCAGGACCTGTCAGAACTTGTATTCCACTGTTAGAGCTTTCATGAAGGTAGGGTAAGCATGGTGTATAAAAGCAGCCTATAATGGGGAAGCAAACATTGGCTTTGGAGTGAAAGAACCTGGCTCTAATTCTCAGAATTGTTACGTTATACCCATATGACTTCAAATGAGTTGCTTCTTCTCTTTGGATTTTAGTTTCATTTTCTGGAAAATAAAAAGATTGGATCATATGACCTGCGAGGACCTTTCTAGTTTTATTGATGCTTTTTTAGTGTCATTCACTGTCATTTCCCAATACTTATTCCTCAACAAAATCCTGTCTGGTAACAAAGAAGTACAGGTAAGCAAAAACCAAACCAAAACAAATAAACAAACAAAAACAAACCAAACCAAAACAACCAAAACAAAAAACATAGTCTATGCTTCAAATCTGTGCCTATACAGTCAACCACACTTTGCCAAGGAAAATATATTTCACTATTAAGTCCTATAGCATCATTTTGGTGATCAGAGTTCTTATGTTCAAAAGTCCCTTTCAGATCTAAAGCTAAAGAAACTACAAATCTACATGTCTACATGTCGATTTGTGGCATTGGAGGAAGATATAAGTAAAGCTTATCTATCATAATAAATAAGAACTATAAATATTTCAAAGGAAAACCTAATGACCAACCTCAAATTTGGAAGGGATATGCCTTCTACTTAAGTTTCCTTAACTGCAAAATGGGAATAATAATAATAAAATAATAATAATACTTTCCTCCCAGGGTTGTTGTGAGAATCAAATTAGATAATAATTTCAAAACACTTTCCCATAGTTCCTGGCACATATTAAACACTATATACATGTTAATTATTATTATTTTTACCATTATCATCCTCACTATCATCATCATCATAATCATCACTATTATTACTAGAAGAAGAATTCAGATACTCCTCAGGAGAGCAAGTTTCCTGGTTCTCTCATTGCTCTATTAGGTGAAGTGAAGTAGGGAACTGTCCCTTTCTAGGGCTGTTTCCTCACCTGTACAATGAAGGTTTGGCCTTAATAATCTCTTGGTTCCTTTTTAGGACTAGCATTCTGAGTCTATAACTCTGTACATAAAAAAAAACCCGCCACCTTCAATTGCAAACACTTCTATAGGTTGGTTAGATCCAAACAAACAGAAAACTTCCCATTCTCATCTCATCGTCCCCAATCCTCTTTGTTGAGTGAGTAGTTGGATTTAAAGAAACCTCTCCAAAGAACTTGTCCTTCATTTTTCATTGTTTTCTAAAGATCCACTATACCTACTGAATTTTCATCAACAGCCAAGAACAAAATGTTCTGTTTTCGTTTCTGGCCAGTTCTGATTTACATCAGCAGAATGAATTTGACTTGTTCCTTAAGGCCACCTCTGTTTTCTTCTTCCTCTCCCAAATGCTGTGTAAGATTGAGTATTGATAGGAGTCAATAACTGAGTTAGGAGAGATGCAAATTTAGCTCATGTGGTTGGATGTAAACCTTCTAACTAATTCTTTTTTAGTTAGTTATGTTCATCATCACAGGAAATTCCTGGTGTGGAAACTTCTTCCACTGATGTAGATGAACAATTCAGTGGTAACTTATACTCTTAAATAGTTGCTTGGGGGTCCTGAGAAGCAAAGGGACTTGTTCCTGCTCATATTGTTAAGATATACCAGAGGTAGAACTTGGATTCAGGTCTTTCTGATTCCAGCAGCAGCCCTTTATTTAGCATACCATGCTTCCCATCATATTGAATTTATATATGTGTGTATATATAATCACACAATTTTTGCTCCTTTCATTTCTAAAAATGTAGACTTCCATGATTGTACTTCTGTGTAACATTTTGCCCTTTATACTTAGTCTTGAAAATAGTAATGATCCCCCAAACTACCAGACTTCCTTCCAGCCTCGCCCTCATAATCATCATTGAAGAGAACAATCATCATGGAGAAAGGGCCTGACTTCCTCATTAGCACCAATAACCATTGCTCAGTTATCATTAGGAAGACAGATAAGCACAAAAAGAGTGGGGATAGCTGCACCTCCTAATCAATAGACCACTAGTCCTGCTTCTAGACCAACCTTCACAGTCATCTTCCAAGAAAACAATTCCTGTGCAACCCACCAGGCAAACTACCCTAGCTGGAGCAACAAGGCACTCTGTAGATAAAACAGAAAATAGTAAGTGTCAAGCAATAAACACACACACACCACATATATTATATATATATACATAAATACATATGTAGATAAATGAGTGAAGGAATAAGTAAATTCATGAATAAGGGAATGAAGGGATAGACAAATAAATGAATAGATAGATAGGTATAGAAAACTAATCAATTTGTGACATTTATATAGTGTTGACTATAAGTCAGATGTCATACTAAATCTTTTAAAATAATTATCTCATTGATCACAACAATCCTCAAAGGTAGGTGCCATTTTACACATGAGTAAACTGAGGCAAATAGAGTTTAGGTGATTTACCAAGAGTAAAACAATTAGTAAGTGTCTAAGACCAAATTTGAACTTAGGTCTTCATGACTCTAAGTCTGATGTCCTATTCACTGTATGACTTAGTTGCCTTTAAGACAGGTCAAACAATCACCATCTTCTCTCAGAATCTTGTGGAGGTAGTCCAAGATCCTACATTTACTCTTTGTTGTTTAGTCATTTCAGTCATGTCTGATTCTTCATGACTCCATTGTCTTGGCAAAGATATTGTAGTAGTTTGTCATTTTCTTTTCATTTTACACATTAGGAAACCGAGTTATACAGGGTTCAGTGATTTGATGAGGATCACAGTAAGTGTATGAGGACATATTTGAACTCATGAAGATAAGTCTTCTTGAGATGTAGTGTAGCAATTTTTGGAATTGCTACAGTGGCAGCTATTGAAGATCCAGAAAAGAAAGTTCTTATCAATTTTATCAGTGGAAATAACATTAAAGAAGAACCTTTCTCATCTGTTTTATCACTGTACCTACACTATCATGGGATCTTTCTATTTAAATTGCCTCTAAGACCTTCCATATGTGTTGTATCCCCCAAATTAGAATTTGAGCTCCTTAAGCATTAGACTCTCTTACTTTTCTATTTTTATCTCTAACACTTAGCACATATACTTATACATAGTGTTTAATAAATGCTTTTTTTTCATTCATTCCTTCTCTGTTTCAAAGTACTACCATTTTGTGTATTCTATCTTGTAACATGAGCAGATATTATAATCTTTATATTTTGAATTATGTTGATCTTAAGGCTTGCAAAGTGCTTTATGGAAATTATTTCATTTGAACCCCTCAACCTTGATAAGTAGGAACCATAGATAATATTTCTATTGAAGAAATTGAGGATCAGTGAAGTACATTGGCTTCTTCTAAGTCTCAGAGTTGTTTGGTAAGTTGGTAAGGGGGTAAGGTTGGATAGGTGCAAGACAAGGAGGCAGGTCTCATGACCAGATCTCATGCTCTTTCTAGTTTGATGCCTTTTTCCTTCAAAGAGTATTAAAAGGTGGGCAATTGACAGGATGACTTTGTTTCAGTTCCCAAGTTGAAAATATTATTTAACATCTGTGCTCTCTAGTCTCTGTTATTTGGTGATCATCTGTGCCACCTATTTGTGAGGATTAATGAAATATTGCCTCATCCATTCTTTCATATGTGAAGGACTTTTTATTATCTTTCCTCTCTTTCATTATCTCTCTTTTCAGGACTTGATGTTCTAAAGTAGACAAAAGATGCTGAGAAGGGAAAATAGGAATTTTCACCATGGATGAGAGGCTCATAAAAATTAAGGGAAATTATGGACGCTTGGGGAACACCCTTAACCCTTTGCAACAACCTTTTGAAGCAGAGATTGATAGACAGCTACCAATTCTATCATGGCATTCTCTTTGGTGGGGCTCAGCACTGAATGTATCCTGTATCCATTGTTTGAACCACTAGCATTTCATGTTTCTTACTGGATATGCATGGTACTTTATATAATGTAATATATGTTTATATGTAATAAAATAAATTATATATGTAAAATACTGTAAAACAGAGTACTTCATATACATTTATCAAAAAATTATAAACATGATATAGTATGTGTATAAAATTAAAGAGATTTGTGTATATAATAATTAATAATTACAATATCTAACATTTATATAGCACTTACTATCTGCCAGGCATTGCAAAATTATCTCATTTGATCCTCACAACAATCCTGGGAAGTGGTGTGATTATTATCCCATTTTACATATGGGAAAAGTGAGGTGAAGATACATTAAGCAACTTATCCAGAATCACACAGCTAGTATCTGAGGCCAGATTTGAGTTTATATCTTCATGATTTGAGGCATAGCATTCTACCAACTGAGCTATTTATATTATGTCAGATGAAGCATAAAACATTATAACATACATAAGGGTGGCCTGTGACTTCATTAGAAAAGGGAAATCCTGTCCCAATCTTAAAAATTTACCAAGGACCCTAAACTAACACCTAAAATAACTTGACTAGGATCACACAGTTAGTATGACTTGTTATATTTTCTTGACTCAAAAGATCCTCTGCCATGTAGCTTCTACTTTATACATATCTTGAACTTAATAATTTTTTTAAATAAATGCATGATTATTCTCAAGCACACATAGCTCTTGGTTATGGACATGTGATCAATATGAAACTTGAGAAAAGATGATAAAACAACAAAAAACACTGATATGTCATTAAAATAATTTTCTTGATGAAAAGAATTTAATTCTACTCACCTGAGCAAGCACATAGTAAGTATAAAAGACATTGGGTTGGGTGCTGTTGATACAAAGACTAAGACAAAATAGTACCTGTCTTCAAGGAGTTTAGAGTTTCTAGGGTGGGGGAGGAGAGACATTAGATAAGCAAGTGTATTAAAAGAAAAATTTCATAGAGTAGTCGATCAGTGGCATAGGATAGGATCACAGGACAAACTAGGCAATGACTAAAGCAATTTAGTGTTTGATAAACCCAAAGACCCCAGCTTTTGCGATAAATACTCACCATTCCACAAAAACTGCTGGGAAAATTGGAAACTAGTGTGGAAGAAATTAGGGCTTGACCCACACCTAACACCACATACCAAGATAAGATCTAAATGGGTTCATGATTTGGAAATAAAGAGTGATATTATAAGCAAATTAGAGAAACATAGTATAGTCTACCTCTCAAACCTGTGGAGCTGGAATAAATTTATGTCCAAACAAGAACTGGAACTCTTAACTGAACATCAGATAGATAATTTTGACTATATTAAGTTAAAAAGTTTTTGTACAGGGGCAGCTAGGTGGCGCAGTGGTTAGAGCACCAGCCCTGAAGTCAGGAGGACCTGAGTTCAAATCTGGTCTCAGACACTTAACATTCCCTAGCTGTGTGACCCTGGGCAAGTCACTTAACCCCAATTGCCTCAGCAAAAAAAGCAAAAAAAAAAAAAAAAAGTTTTTGTACAAACAAAACTAATGCAGACAAGATTAGGAGGGAAGCAATAAATTGGGAAATCATCTTCACATTTAAGGGTTCTGATAAAGGCCTCATTTCTAAAATATATAGAGAATTGTCTCATATTTATAAGAATTCAAGCCATTCTCCAATCGATAAATGGTCAAAGGATATGAACAATTTTCAGATGATGAAATGAAAACTATTTGTAGTCTATGAAAAGGTGCTCCAAATCACTATTTCTCAGAGAAATTCAAATTAAGACAACTCTGAGATACCACTACACACCTGTCAGATTGGCTAAAATGACAGGAAATGATAATGACAAATGTTGGAGGGGATGTGGGAAAACTAGAACACTGATTCATTGTTGGATCCAATCATTCTGGAGAGCAATTTGGAACTATGCTCAAAAGGTTATCAAATTGTGCATACCCTTTGACCCAGCAGTGTTTCTATTGGGCCTATATCCCAAAGAGATCTTAAAAGAGGGAAAGGGCCCCACATGTGCAAGAATGTTTGTGGCAGCCCTTTTTGTAGTGGCTAGAAATTGGAAACTGAATGGATGCCCATCAATTGGAGAATGGCTCAAGAAATTATGGTATATGAATGTTATGGAATATTATTGTTCTATAAGAAATGACCAGCAGAGTGATTTCAGAGAATCCTGGAAATACTTGCATGAACTGATGCTGAGTGAAATCAGCAGAATCAGGAGATCATTATACACGGCAACAACAATACTATATGA
>JAJPUD010029721.1:0-13697 GCA_023553655.1 Myrmecobius fasciatus
AAAGTTTATGCATAGGCCTGTGTTTTCTCATTCTCGGGCCCTGACATGGAGGGACTTGCATGAACTGATGCTGAGTGAAACGAGCAGAACCAGGAGATCATCATGCACAGCAACAACAGTATTACATGATGATCAATTCTGATGGACATGGCTCTCTGCAATAATGAATTGTCTCAAACCAGTTCCAATTGTCACTGAAGAAAACCATATACCCCCAGAAAGAGGGACATGAAATATGGACCACAATGTAACATTTTCATGATCTCTATTGACATTTGCTTGCATTGTGTTGCCTTTCTCTGATTCTTTTTTTTTTTCTTGTAGATAGGATTTTTCTTGCATAACTTCTCAAGCATTTCAACAGTATTAACATGTAGTGGACTTCCTGCCATCTAGGGGAGGGGAGGGGACTGGGGGTAAAATTTGTATTGGAAAGCTTTGTAAAGATCAAGGTTGGGGAACTACCCATACATATGTTATACAAATAAAAAGCTTAAAAAAATAAAAAAAATACTAAATAAATATATATGCACCAAGTGCTATAGCATCCAAATTCCTAGGGGAGAAATTAAGAGAGATGAAAGAACAAATGGACAGCCAAACTATACTAGTGGGGGATCTCAACCTTGCTCTCTCAGAATTATATAAATCAAACCACAAAATAAATAAGAAAGAAACTAGGGAGGGAAACTAATTGTTAGAAAATTTAGGTATGATAGATCTTTGGAGAAAATTGAATGGAAATAGAAAGGGGTTTACTTTTTTTCTCAGCGGTTCATGGAACTTATGCAAAAAATGATCATGTATTAGGGCAAAAAACCCTCAAAATCAAATGCAGAAAGGCAGAAATAATCAATGCATCTTTTTTCAGATCATAATGCAATAAAAATCACTGACAATATAAGGCCAGGAGAAAATAGACCAAAAGTTAATTGGAAATTAAATAATCTAACCCTGAAGAATGAATAGGTGAAAGGGCAAATCATAGACACAATCAATAATTTCATCCAAGCTATGCTCAAAAAGTTATCAAACAATGCATACCCTTTGACCCAGCAGTGTTTCTACTGGGCCTATATCCCAAAGAGATTTTAAAGGAGGGAAAGTGACCCACATGTGCAAAACTGTTTGTGGCAGCCCTTTTTGTAGTGGCAAGAAACTGGAAATTGAAAAGATGCCCATCAATTGGAGAATGGCTGAATAAATTATGGTAAATGAATGTTATGGAATATTATTGTTCTCTAAGAAATGACCAACAGGAGGATTTCAGGGAGGATTGTAGAGACTTGCATGAACTCCCTAAAAAAAATCTCCAGGGCCAGATGGATTTTCATGTGAATTCTACCAAACATTCGAAGAACAATTAATTCCAATACAATACAAACTATTTGAAAAAATAGGGACAGAAGGTATACTACCAAATTCCTTGTATGATACCGATATGGTGCTGATAGCTACACCAGGTAGGGTGAAAACAGCGAAAGAAAACTATAAACCAATTTCCCTAATGAATATTGAAAAAAAATTTTAAATAAGATAAGAGCAATGAGATTACAAAAAGTCATCCCCAGGATAGTACACTATGATCAAGTAGGATTTATACCAGGAATGCAGCGCTGCTTCAATATTAGGAAAACTATCAGCATAATCAATTATATCAATGGCCAACTAACAAAATCCATATGATTATCTCAATAGATGCAGCAAAAGCATTTGTAAAATCTAACAGCCATTAGTATTAAAAACACTAGAGAGTATAGGAATAAATGGGCTTTTCCTTAAAATGATTAATAGCATCTACTTAAAACCATCAGCAAGCATCTTATGTAATGGAGACAAATTAGAACCATTCCCAGAAAGATCAGGAAGGAAACAAGGCTGCCCATTGTCACCATTACTATGTAATATTGTATTAGATATGTTAGCTTTGGCAATAAGAGAAGAAAAAGAGATAAAAAGGAATTAGAGTAGGTAACGAAGAAACTACATTATCACTCTTTGCAGATGACATGATGGTATACTTAGAGAACCTTACAGACTCAACTAAAAAACTACTAGAAACAATTCAAACTTTAGCAACGTTGCAGGATTCGAAATAAATCCACATAAATCATCAGCATTTTTATATATTACCAACAAAGTTCAGCAGCAAGAGATACAAAAAGAAATTCCATTCAAAATAACTGTTGATAGTATAAAATATTTGGGAATCTATCTGTCAAGGAAAAGTCAGGAACTATATGAACTAAACTACAAAACACTTTCCACACAAATAAAATCAGACATAGTCAATTGGAAAAACATCAAGTACTCATGGGTAGGCCGAGTGAATATTATAAAAATGACAATACTACCCAAACTGATTTATTTATTTAGTGCCATAACAATCAAACTCCCAAGAAATTATTTTAGAGATCTAGAAAAAATAGTAACAAAGTTCATTTGGAAGAACAAAAGGTCAAGAATTGCAAGGGAATTAATGAAAAAAAAAAAGGGAGATGAAGGTGGGCTTGCTGTACCAGATCTAAAACTATATTATAAAGCAGAGCACATCAAAACCATTTGGTACTGGCTAAGAAATAGAGCAGTCGATCAGTGGCATAGGATAGGATATCAGGACAATCTAGGCAATAACTTTAGCAATTTAGTGTTTGATAAACCCAAAGGCCCCAGCTTTTGAGATAAGTAGTCACTATTTGGCAAAAACTGCTGGGAAAATTGGAAACTAGTGTGGAAGAAATTACGGCTTGACCCACATCTAACACCGCATACCAAGATAAGATCTAAATGGGTTCATGATCTATGTATAAAGAGGGATATTGTAAGCCAATTAGAGGAACATAGGATATTTTACCTCTCAAACCTGTGGAGATGGAATAAATTTATGTACAAACATCTGGAACTCTTAATTGATCACCAGGTAGATAATTTTGATTATATTAAGTTAAAAAGTTTCTGTACAAACAAAACTAATGTAGACAAGATTAGGAGGGAAGCATCAAATTGGGAAATCATCTTTACATTTAAGGGTTTGGATAAAAGCCTCATTTATAAAATATATAGAGAATTGTCTCTTATTTATAAGAATTCAAGCCACTCTTCAATACATAAATGGTCAAGAAGTATGAACAGACAATTTTCAGATGATGAAATTAAAACCATTTCTAGTCCTATGGAAAGGTGCTCCAAATCACTATTGATCAGAGAAATGCAAATTAAAACAACTCTGAGGTACCACTACACATCTGTCAGATTGGCTAAAATGAGAGGAAAAGATAATGATGAAGGTTGGAGGGGATGTGGGAAAGCTGGGACACTAATACATTGTTGGTGGAACTGTGAACAGATCCAACCATTCTGGAGAGCATTTTGGAGCCATGCTCAAAAATTATCAAACTGTGCTTACCCTTTGACCCAGCAGTGTCTCTATGGGGCTTCTATCCCAAAGAGATATTAGAGGAGGGAAAGGGACCCACATGTGCAAGAATGTTTGTGGCAGCCCTTTTTGTAGTGGCTAGAAACTGGAAGCTGAATGGATACACATCAATTGGACAGTGGCTGAATAAATTATGGTATATAAAAGTTATGGAATATTATTTTTTTTGTAAAAAACGACCAGCAGGATGATTTCAGGGAGGCCTGGAGAGACTTGTATGAACTGATGCTGAGTGAAACGAGCAGAACCAGGAGATCATTAACACAGCAACAACCACAGGATATGATGATCAATTCTGATGGACAAGGCTCTCTTCAACAATGAAATGTCTCAAACCAGTTCCAATTGTTCAGTGAAGAAAGCCATATATACACCCAGAGAGAGGGATATGAAATGTGGACCACTACATAACATTTTTATGGTCTCTATCAATTTTTGCTTGCATTGGGTTTCTTTTCTCAGATATTTTTTGTTCATGTAGATGCAAGTGTTCTTTCACAGCAAGATAAGTATGGAAATATGTATATTATATATATACATATTTGACTTGTCAAGCATTTTAATATAATTAACATGTAGTGGACTTCCTGCCATCTAGGGGAGAGGAGGGGAATAGGGGGAAAATTTGTGGCAGAAACCTTTGTAAGGATCAACCCATACATATGTTATGCAAAGAAAAAGCTTTAATAAAAAAATTGATACAAAAAGAAAAAAAAGAGATTTCAACAAAGTCTGCAAATTCACCAAAGGTCCTATCCTATTGATGTCCTTCCCTATTGCCTACCTCACTATCAAGTGCTTGATCTTTTGCTAGAATCTTATTCACCTCATCTTAACCTAAATTCATAAATTCATCTTTAACTAATTAAAGAAGAAATACCTAAATTGTTTGAGATTTTGATCTTTCATCTTGTAAGTTATTATAAAAGACCCTGAAAAGCCATTGCTCATGTTCTCATTAACAGAGGCTTTCTAAGTGGTTAATTGTAGACTAACTAATAGCTTGATCATGCTTATATTATTATCTCTCAGTTTAATTGATTTTGTAATATAATATATTTTGGAGAAAGCTTTTAGGATCACTAGCACTGAAACTATCCAGGATTCCCTTAATCACAATGGTACTGGTGATGTAATGATGCTATTAATAATAATAATTACATGACACTTACTATGTGCCAGGTAATTACTTTGCAATTGTTATTTCATTATATCCCCATTGCAACATTGAGTGGTAGATGCTATTTATTATCCTCATTTTACAGAAAAGGAAAATGAGGTGAGCAGAGTTTAAATGACTTGGAGTTACAGGGCCTAGATGTAAAATAAATAAAAGAATGGATTGTGTTACACTGAATTGAACACTATCTTTCTCTTTCCTTTCTTGGCCCCATAGTTGGGGAAATTATCTTACTTAGAAGAAAAAATCTTAATACTGTTTGAAAACTCAGTTTAAATTAGCTTCAGAGCCTCTGGATGCTAAGTGTACAGGAATAGGAAACTTGGAAGTTTACTTTGGTTTGATTCCCCTATTTGACTTCATGTGTCTGGCAATTCATGCCACAATATAGAGCTTGTACACCTTGTATCTTCTTGGTTCTTTCCACAACTTTGAGCTTTTCACCAAGTCTTTAAGAAGCCAACGTGTTCATATGTGCTTCTCCAGGCAACAATACCTGCTTAGCTGCAGGACTCAAGGTCATGTTAGACTCTCTCCAAATGCCAATCAGAAGAATGGCAAAGATTGAGAAGAATCGGGAACAGGTGTGCTGGGCATGTATTATGAATCAGGATGGCAAAAGGGTGAATGAAGCTGTTTCTATTCGTATGCAAAACACATTGTCTCTTCATGCACTGATTGACTTATATGTTTTATGTTTCTTTATGTTTCTTGGGTAGTTTCCTGCAGTTTTAAAGCTTAAATAAGGAAATCATAGATACAATAAATATCTTGATCTCTAACACCAGTGTCTCTTTCTTTTTTTTGCTTCCATAGTCTCTGCAAGAGCCAATATAGCTGGCTTCTCATTGGCATTTCACAGACTGGTGCCCAAACAGGGACACAGATAGGTACACAGTTCCATGGAACTCACCCTTGGCCAGGGAATGTTTGGCAAACACATAGCAATTGGAGCAGGGTGAGTTTGGTCTCCATTTTCTCTCTCTTGTTTTTTTTTACTTTTAGTTTGCACAATGAGGCAGGTTGAAGTTAAACAACCCTGCGGAGATACATATGAAAAGGTTTTAAAAGCCCTGGTTAAGGAGAAGGACCTCATCACAACAAAGCAAATTGCAGAATTCCTTGATGTGGTAGAAAAAACTTCTCCCTGATTCCCTGCTGAAGGGACCTTAGATCTAACCTAATGGAAACTAGTGGGGGGAGCAACTGACAGATTAGTACCAAGAAGTGGGACCAGATGCTTTCCCCCTTCACTATTTTCAATTGCACAGCCTTCTAAAATTGTGCATGGTTGATCCTATTTGCTTCTGAGAAATCAGACGCTTCTGGGCCCAAACCCAAACACACCCTGATGAATTGTCCTCTTTATATATTATATCAAAGAAGAACTTCTCAGTCCTGACCCAAGATGAGAGCAGCAGCAGCTTCCCACTTCTAACTCGGGAAAGAAGTTGTTGCTTCTTATTCTCCTGCAGAAGATCTCACAGACAAATCCAAGGGATGATTTTCTCCCAGCAGACTGTCTCTGAAGGACTTTTCCAGTCATAGAAGTCCTGAATCCAAATAAGCCAGGGCAACCTGGACGAGAATTACCCCTTTGCCCATGAATGTTCTTATGCAATTAAAAGCAGCACCAAAGAATTATGGCCCTATATCTGCTTATATTAAAACAGGTTCAGAACTCTATCTTGCCTCTGCATGATTGGTGTTCTCTTGCTCATGTCTGCCTGGACCCAGTGGATTTTCTCATTTGATCCACAGCTTTCAGGGAACAATGTGGACTTCAGGTAGTGGAAAACCAAGCTCATAATGTTAATATCACCCAGGAGCAATTAGCTGGGATAGATCAGTATAATCAGTGAGGGAGACAATTGTTTTATTCCATGCAAGCATACCAGCAAATTGCTTCTTGTACCTTAAAGGCTTGGCAAAAAGTTTTCTTCTGCTGAAGATAGGAATGTCTTTTTTACAAAGGTCAAACAAGGACCTGATGAGTCTTTCAGTTACTTCCTTGCCAGACTCATGACAGCTGTGATTAGAACTATAGGGAAGGCACACTCCATTGGTATCATTATTTAAAAATTGGCTAGGAAAATTGTAATAAAGAGTATAAAAATGCTCTTTTCTGTGGATCCCCTGAAATATCTTTTGAAGAAATGACTGAGCTTTGTTCCTCTCTGGGGATAAAAGCATTCTATGTTGACTTGCTGTTGGAGGCAATGGCAGCTCTGTCTGGTCCTAGTAGCAATTGTTTCAAATGTGGCAAGCCAGGGCACTCCCTCTTCCACTCGGAGGAGGGAAAGGACCTGGTGAATTCCTGGCCTTCGACACCTTCTCCCAAATGTAAGAAAGGATTTCACTGGGCTTCAGAATGGAGAATATTGACAGATCTTAGGAAATGAATGAGCAAATGAAGACAATGGGCTCATTGCCACAAGGTCTCTCATTTCCTAATATGATTCCTTCACACTGTATATTATGGGTCATAGATATTCAGGATTGTTTTTACTCTATACCTGTGCATTCAGCGGACAGACAGAGATATGCTTTCTTAGTTCCCACTCCTAGGCTTGCAATTCCTTATGAGACATATCAATGGATAATCTTTCCCCAGGCCATGAAAAATGGTCTAACCCTATGTCAGAAATATGTAAGCCTGTTAGGGGAAAATATTCCAGTTCAATATTGATCCATTACATGGATGACCTCCTTAGGGCTATTCTGAAATCTTCAGTTGCTAAGGATATGCTAAAACATATAGTGGGAGCTTTAAAAGCAGTACAGTTATGCATTGCCCCTGACACAATACAGAGAACTACCATGGTTGATTATCTAGATTTTAAGGTTTCCCCTGAGTGCATTACATCACAAAAGATACAAATAGGAACAGATCAATGGACTACTCTTAATGACTATCAAAAGCTCTTGAGCAACATCCAGTGGTTATGTCCAAGATTGCCCTTAACAAACTGCCATGAGATCCAGCCATAACATCCCCCGATTCTCTCACTCCAGCAGCCAAAGTTGTTTTGATCCAAATTGTAGATGCTCTTCACTATGAACCAGCCCTTCCAGACTCCTTGACTCTTCCCTACTCTTGAGTATTTTATAGTGTTATTCCACCAGAGGGAGTCTTTTTAGAATGTTTTTTTCCTCCTATTCAGCCTCACTGTGTGATTTTTCCTTATGCCTCTTCAGCAGGACATCTCCTACAAACAGTGGTTAACAGAACAATTTTGTGTTTACCTTCCCTGCCAGAAACTATTGCTACAAACTATACTCACAGTCAACTGGAGGCCCTCCATTCACAGGACCCTGAATGGCAAATGCTTCTCACATGCACTATTCCCTTCATAACTCTATCTTGTTCCACAATACCGATTGTGTCTGCTATTTCTTCTTGGCCATGGATTGCCCCTGGCATAACTAGTCTCTCCTTTGCCACAGGCCCTTCACAAATACACAGAAGCCAAAAAGAACAATAGAGCTGAAGATGGTGGAGATCAGACAGGTGTCTCTGTAACCTCCTCTAACCTCCCCTCAAACCAACAACATATGAAGCCTCTAGACTGATTTTGAAGCAAAAAAATCCACAATATCTGGAGGACAACACATTTCTAGAAGAAGATACTCTGGAAGAACTTCAAAACAGGTCTGTTTTAATTGGGCAGGTGGGCAGTCTGCTGAACCCAGACTGCAGCACAGGGAGATGAGCATCAGACTTAGCTGCCATTACACAGCACCCTAGAGTGATCAATCAATCAGCAGAACTGCCCAGTACCTGAAATAATTCAATCAGCATAATTGCTCCAGGGCAAATTAAAGCAACTGTCCCAGCTTTGCCTTGAACAGACCTCATACCTTTGAAAAAATGAATAAAAAAACAAAAAGAGCTCTCACCATAGACAACTTTTATGGAGAGAGGGAAGAACAGACCTCAAATCCTGAGGCCCCTAAAGGTAAAGCAACTCCAGAAAAAGCCCCGAAGAGAGACATAAGCTGTACTCCATGTCACAAGACTTTCTTTGAAGATTACGTAAAGGATCTTAAAAGAGAGTTGGAAGAAACATGGGGAAACGAAATGAGATCACTGCAAAATAAAATGGAAAAAAATGGAAAAAGACTACAATGAACAAATTGGCCAATTACAAAAGAAGCTAAAAACAGTAACGGATGAAAATAAGACATTAAAAATTAGAATCGAACAATTGGAAATGAATGACTCATCAAGACTTCAAGAATCAGTCAACCAAAAACAAAAAAAATGAAGATAGAGAAAAACATGAAATATCTCCTAGGAAAAACAACTGACCTGGAAAATAGATCTAAGAGAGACAATCTAAAGATTATAGGGCTTCCTGAAAGCCATGATGAAAAAAAAAACAAAAACAAAAACAAAAACAAAAAAACAAAAAAAACAAACAAAAAAAAAAAACCTAGACACTATCTTCCAGGAAATCATAAAAGAAACCTGCCCTGATTTTTTAGACCCAGAAGGCAAAATACTTATTGAAATAATCCACTGATCATCTCCTGAAAGAAACCCAAAAATTAAATACCCCAGAAATATTGTAGCTAAATTCCACAACTATCATACCAAGGAAAAGATATTACGAGAAGCCAGAAAGAAAAACTTTAAATATCGAGGAGCCACAATTAGGATCACACAGGACCTAGCAGCTTTTACTTTGAAAGATGGAAGGGCTTGGAATCAGATATTCCGAAGGGCAAAGGACCTTGGATTACAGCCAAGAATAAGTTACCCAGCTAGAATGAGTATTATCTTCCAGGGAAGATGGTCACTCAATGATATAGGAGAATTTCACCTATTTCTACTGAAAACACCAGAAGTGAACAAAAAATTTGATCTACAAACACAGAACACAAGAGAAACATAAAAAGGTAACAAGAAAAAAAAACTCTTGAGAACTATATTTATGTTATAGATACTTATAGAGTGAGGGTTGATTTTATGAATCTATTATGATTATTATGATATGATTATTGTGATTTTATGATTATTATGATATGATAAACTGAAAAAGAAATTAGAGGTAGAAAAGGGATAACACTGGAACAAGAGGAATAGGAGGTAAAATAAGGGAAATTACATCACATGTAGAGGCAAAGAAAACCTATAATGATTCAGGGGGAAAAAGGGAGGAGAATGAGAATTGTGTTAATCTCCATCTCATCAGATTTGGATCTGAGGGAATAATAGACATATTGGGTATCAAAAAGAAACTTGTCCTATCTTATAAGGAAACAGAGGGAAATGGGGGGAAAAGGGGTGGGGCTCTAAAGGGGAAGGATTGTTTGAGGGAAGTGGTTACCAAAAGCAAAATAGTAGGAAGGAGGGAAAGGGGATAGGAAAGAAAAAAGCATAAAGTAGGGTAAATAAGATGGTAGGAAATACAGAATTACTTATTTTAACTGTGAATGTGAATGTAATGAACTCTCCCATAAAGTGGAAGCGGATAGCAGACTGGATTAAAAACCAGAATCCAACAATATGTTGTATACAAGAAATACATCTAAAACAGAGACACATACAGGGTGAAGGTAAAAGGCTGGAGCAGAATCTATTATGCTTCAGGTGAACAAAAAAAAAAAGGAGATGTAGCAATCCTGATCTCAGACCAAGTAAAAGCAAAGATAGACTTCATTAAAAGAGACAAAGAAGGAAAATGTGTCTTCCTAAAGGGTACCATAGACAATGAAGCAATATCAGTACTAAACATATATGCACCAGATGGTATAGCATGGAAATTCCTAGAGGAAAAGTTCAGAGAGATGCAAGAAGAAATAGACACCAAAACTATAATAGTGGGGCATCTCAATTTCCCTCTCTCAGAACTGGATATATGAAACCACAAAATAAATAAGAAAGAAGTTAAGGAGGTAAAGAAAATGTTAGAAAAGTTGGGTATGATAGATCTTTGGAGGAAATGAAATGGAGACAGAAATGAGTTTACTTTTTTCTCAGCAGTCCATGGACCTTGTACAAAAATTGACCATGTGTTAGGACACAAAAACCTCAAAATCAAATGCAGGAAGGTAGAAATAGTAAATGTATTTTTTTTTCAAATCATGACAGAGTAAAAATCACATGCAATATAAGGGCAGGAGAAAATAGACCAAAAAGCAATTGGAAACCAAATAATTTTATTCTAAAAAATGAATGGGTGAAACAGGAAATTACAGACACAATTACTAATTTCATTCAAGAGAATGACAATAATGAGACAACATACCAAAATTTGTGGGATACAGCCAAAGCGGTAATAAGGGGAAATTTTATATCTCTAGATGCTTATTTGCATAAAATAGAAAAAGAGAAAATCAATGAATTGGGCTTGCAACTAAAAAAGCTAGAGAAAGAACAAATTAAAAACCCCCAATCAAATACCAAACTTGGAATCCTAAAAATAAAAGGAGAGATTAGTAAAATTGAAAGTAAAAAAACTATTGAATTAATAAATAAAACTAAAAGTTGGTTTTATGAAAAAACCAACAAAATAGATAAACCTCTAGTTATTTTAATTAGAAAAAGGAAAGAGGAAAATTAAATTATTAGTCTCAAAAATGAAAAGGGAGAACTTTCCACCAATGAAGAGGAAATTAGAGCAATAATCAGGAATTACTTTGCCCAACTGTATGCCAATAAATTTGATAACCTAAGTGAAATGGAGGAATATCTACAAAAATATAGATTGCCCACATTAACAGAAGAGGAAATAAATTACTTAAATGGTCCCATTTTAGAAAAAGAAATAGAACAAGTCCTTAATTAGCTCCCTAAGAAAAATCCCCAGGATCAGATGGATTTACATGTGAATTCTAGCAAACATTTAAAGAAAATTAACTCCAATAGTATATAAAATATTCGAAAAAATAGGCAATGAAGGACTCCTACCAGACTCCATTTATGATACAGACATGGTACTGATAGCTAAACCAGGTAAAACAAAAACAGAGAAAGAAAATTATAGACCAATCTCCCTAATGAATATTGATGCAATAATCTTAAATAAAATATTAGCAAAGAGATTACAGAAAATCATTCCCAGAATAATACACCATGATCAAGTAGGATTTATACCAGGAATGGAGGGATGCTTCAATATTAGGAAAACTATTAACATAATTGACTATATCAATAACCAAATTAACAAAAAAACGTGATTATCTCAATAGATGAAGAAAAAGCATTTGATAAAATCCAACATCCATTCCTATTAAAAACACTACAGAGTATAGGAATTAATGGACTTTTCCTTAAAATAGTCAGTAGCATATATTTAAAACCATCAGCTAGCATCATATGTAATGGTAATAAACTGGAACCATTCCCAATAAGATCACGGGTGAAACAAGGTTGCCCATTATCACCATTACTATTCAATATTGTATTAGAAATGATAGCTTTGGCAATAAGACAAGAAAAAGAGATTAAAGGAATTAAAGTAGGTCATGAGGAAACCAAATTATCATTCTTTGCAGATGATATAATGGTCTACTTAGAGAACCCTACAGAATCAACTAAAAAAATATTAGAATTAATCCACAACTTTAGCAAAGTTGCAGGATATTGAATAAATCCACATAAATCATCAGCATTTTTATACATCACTAACAAAATGCAACAGCAAGAGATACAAAGAGAAATTCCATTCAAAATATCGATAGTATAAAATATTTGGGAATATATCTGCCAAGGGAAAGTCAGGATCTATAGGAGTAAACTACCAAACACTCTCCACACAAATAAAATCAGATCTAAACAATTGGAAAAATGTCAAGTGCTCTTGGATAAGTTGAGCAAATATAATAAAAATGGCAATACTACCTAAACTAATCTATTTATTTAGTGCTATACCAATCAAACACCCAAGAAATTATTTGAATGACCTAGAAAAAATGACAACACAATTCATCTGGAAAAACAAAAGGTCAAGAATTTCAAGGGAATTAATGGAAAAAAATGCAAATGAGGGTGTCCTAGCTGTACCAGATCTAAAACTACATTATAAAGCAGTGGTCACCAAAACCATTTGGTACTGGATAAGAAATAGAGTAGTGGATCAGTGGAATAGGTTAGGTTCACAGGACAAAATACTCCATGCAATAGTAACCTACTGTTTCATAAATCCAAAGACCCCAGTTTTTGGGATAAAAACTTACTATTTGACAAAAAGTGGTGGGAAAATTGGAAACCGGTATGGAAGAAACTAGGGATTGACCCACACCTAACACCATATACCAAGATAAGGTCAAAATGGATTCATGATCTAGGCATAAAGAATGATCTTATAAACATATTAGAACAATGTAGGATGGTTTATGTCTCAGACCTGTGAAGGGGGAAGGAATTTGTGACCAAAGAAGAACGAGAGATCATTATCAATTACAACATAGATAAGTTTGAGTATATCAAGTTAAAAAGTTTTTGTACAAACAAAATGAATGCAGAGAAGATTAGAAGGGTAGCAGTAAACTGGGAAAATATTTTTACATTCAAAGGTTCTGATAAAGGCCTCATTTCTAAAATATATAGAGAATTACCTCATATATATAAGAATTCAAGCCATTCTCCAATTGATAAATGTTCAAAAGATATGAACAGACAATTTTCAGATGAAGAAATTGAAACTATTTCTAGTCACATGAAAAGGTGCTGCAAATCACTATTGATCAGAGAAATACAAATTAAGACAACTCTGAGATACCACTACACACCTGTCAGATTGGCTAAAATAACAGGAAATGATAATGATGAATGTTGGAGGGGATGTGGGAAAACTGGGACACTGATATATTGTTAGTGGAACTGTGAACGGATCCAACCATTCTCAAGAGCAATCTAGAATTATGCTAAAAAGGTGATCAAACTGTGCATATCATTTGATCCAGGAGTGTTTCTACTGGGCCTATATCCCAAAGAGATTTTAATGGAGGGAAAGGGACCCACATGTGCAAAAATGTTTGTGGCAGCCCTTTTTGTAGTGGCAAGAAACTGGAAATTGAAAGGATGCCCATCAATTGGAGAATGGCTGAATAAATTATGGTATATGAATGTTA
>JAJPUD010029722.1:0-13697 GCA_023553655.1 Myrmecobius fasciatus
ATATATATATATATACACATATATTTTTTACAAATACACTCCCTCCAATCCCATAAAAATCAAATATTTGTGGGTTGATATTATACTCGCTTAGGTTCTGAGATTATGCAAAATCTAGAAACTTCCTAGACAAAATTTCAATGGAAATTCATCAACAAAGCTTGTCATTAAATTTTGCTTAGTGGAGTGAACATGATTTATGATCATGGAGGAGGCAGCATTGGGGGAAAACTTTCTGCCTGTTTTACTTTTTGAGACACAAAATGTACTAGTGGAGAAGGTATTAGCCTTAAACTAAATAAGGTTCAAGTCCTCAAATATTTATGGTATCCAGGACGAGTGATTTAACTTCTCTGTACCTCAGTTTCTTCAGCAGTAAAATGAAGGGGTCAAATTCAATGCACTCTAAATCTATTCTATGGCCTCTATGGCTAGAAAGGTAGCCTAATTTGGGGGAGCTGATAAGTAAATCCTGTGCACCTTCAGTCCTTCTAAAAGTCAGAAGGATCATCATACTGATAATCCAGGTTTTACAGATGAGAAAACTGAGGTTATGTTATTGCCCAAGGACACATAAGAATTTATTGATAGATCTGGGATTTGAACTTCGAACCTTTGTCCTTCAACCTAAATATCTTTCCACTATCCTGAATAGATAAACTAGACCAACTTGTATTGATGACTTTGAGACCTGCACATGTACCAGACCTTACAATGGACTTCCTAGAGAGTTTGATGACTATAGATGAGCTACATTTAAATTGCAATAGTAATTCATCACTTGCTATAAGGTACATAATTGTAGGAATGCAGGGAGTTCACTGAAAGAGAAGGAAATGCTTACTTTCTATACCAGGTCAGTGCTGAGTGGAGCACACATGAATGATGCATGGCAGAATCCCAGTACCTAAGCAGTATACTATGGTGAATGAAAGGAGTGTATGACCCTGGTAACGGGGGAAAAGGCTTGCTTTAATGACACACTTAAGAGCAAATTCAAATTATTCAGCATGGCTGCGGAATGCTGAAGAACAATAACAGGAGAAAGACCAGCATGACCAGCAGTAATTAGAGATGGGCAGCTATTTTTGAACAAAGACATCACAGAGACCATAATGCAATGAGGCGGAACCACAAACAGCAACAGGTTCTTCTAAAAGCAGCTAGAGTTCTAAACCAAAGATTCTTTCTCTCCCGATATTCCTCTCTCTCCCCTTCTTATTCCCTTCCCCCTCTTTTTTCCCTCTTTCATTCTCTCCCTTTCCCTTCTTTTCTCTTTCTCTCCTTCCTTCTCCTCCTTCTTTCCTTCTTCCCTCTGAGTCTCTCTTTCTGCCTCTCTTGTCCCATCAATCTCTTACTCTCCTTCCTTCTCCCTCTTTCTTTCTTCCTTCCTTACCTTCTCTTCCTTTCCCCTTCTTCTTTCTCTCCTTTTCCCACTCTCTGTCCTCCTTTTCTCCTGTTCTCTTTTCCTTCATCTCCTTATTCTTATCCCTATTTCTCTAATTAAATGCAAACTATTTTTCTCATGAGCATATATAATAAATTTTTACAACTTTCTTGAGATTTTTAGCATTTTATACTAGCATGTTTGCTACCCAACTCATATCAGATCTATGACCTAGAAAATGAGGGTGCTTTCTGGATATACGTCTGTATGTAGCATGCTACTTTTATCATGAAAGGGGAAAACCCTGTTCACATGTAACAAATCCTATGCAAAGAGCCAGGTGAATCTGTACCATGATGGGATAGGCACAAAGATTTTTTAATCATAAGGTACAAAAGAAATTAGAAAAATTTATGACAGGCAAATTTACATAAGAATTTCCATAAGAGAATCCATATAATTAACATGTTAATTAATAGCACAGACGGTTTATTGTTTATAGTCAGATATTTTCTGAATATATCTATTTATCTATATATCTAATGCCACATATTTTAAATGAATATTCAATCAAATCACTACTGGACCACTCTGACTGAAATCATAGGTATTATTTTTCCACTTTAGAGATAATTAAGGATAAGTAAGAGAAAATTGTGAAGTATAAGGTCATCTTCCAAGTGAAGAGTTTGAGTCTATCTATGAATGTGTGTGTTTTATTGCCATTGTTTTTTTTTTTATTTATTTTCTAGCTCTCAGATGAATTCAAATGTTAACAGAAATTTCTCCCAAAATATTTTGGAATAAAAAAAACCTATCAAGTACCTGTTGTGTGCCAAGTTCTGTACAAAGCACTTCATAAAATCCTTTCATATCCTTTAAGAATCTTAGTAAGAAGGTACTATTGTTTCCATTTTACAGTTGAGAAAACTAAGGCAGACAGTATAAATGACTTGCCCAAGATCACAAAGCTACTAAATGCCTGAGGTCAAATTTCAGCATTAATCTTTAAGCATCACCACCCTCCCTTTTCATCTCTTTATCCCAATTTCTCTCTCTCTCTCTCTTTCTCTCTCTCTCTCTCTCTCTCTCTCTCTCTCTCTCTCTCTCTCTCTCTCTCTTTCCACACACACACACACACACACACACACACACACACACACACACACATATCCAGGAACTTTTTAGGGTTGTTTCCCCCCCCCCATAATTCTGTTCCTAATTTCAGGGATTATTTGGTGACCCATTGAGAGATAGCAGTAAAATCTCAAATATCACTAATAGTGGTTTTACTTTATATGAGATAGTCTTAACATTTAAGAATTGCTGACAAATTCTAATATCAGAACTTTTTTACATTATAATTTTATCTTGTCATTACTGATATTTTGATATTTTTAAAATATTTTTAGTATTTTAAAAGAAAGCTTCACTTTTTAAGATACTTTAAAAGCTAATTTTTGGTTGATTTGTACTGATTGTATATTCTAGTACAAGGTTAGAATTTTCCTCCTTTTTAATACATGCTCCACACAGAACCTAATTAATATCCCTTGACTTCTCCTGTTTAAGAAACTTCAATGGTTCCCCAACACTTCTTAGATAACATGTAAGACTCTTAGATAGCATGTAAGACTCTTTACTAACTGGTCTAACAGTATACACCCTAATGAACTTTAGAGACATCTAAGTGGTATAGTAGAATATTAAATAATCAATCCATCAATAAATATTTATTAAGCACCTATCAAGTACTCTGCTGAGCATTTGAGATATATACATATTATATTATATATATAATTAAGGTTATATATATATTTTTTTCACATAATAATTGATTCTTAATTAATGTTTGTTAAATTAAATACATTCATTTCCAAAACTACATTGGGAGTTCTGGCACAGAAAGGAAACTATTCAAATAATATTATAACAAGTCAAATACAATTAGTAATAATTTAAGTATATTTCTCTAAACTATAACAACTTATCGAGATTCTAAGCAAACCTGCTATAGACAAGATGATTCATGTGGAAGAGAATTATTTCAAGAATTTTGAGCTTTTCTGCCCCTACTGGAAACATAGCCTTCTTTTAGGATAATAGGATGAATTTTGAGTCCTTGAAAAAATTTTAAAATACTCTTAAGTAGATTAATATGTCACATTTCTTTACTAGATGGAGGATCCCAGGATAGGCCTACAAATAAATCTACATTGAGGTTTTTTCATCAGATGTATTTTGTTAAAGATGCCTGGTTAGGAAATATTCCATAAATATAGTCGTGTATACTCAACAGCCATCTTATACTCTACAATGTCTTGCTAGGAAACAATCATAAATATAGCCATGTGTATCCAATATCCATATTACAATTTCTATGAGCACTTCTATTTCTTTTCTTTCTTTTTTTTAAATTTTATTTTATTTGCAAAACATATGTATGGGTAATTCTTCAACATTAACCCTTGCATAGCTTTCTGTTACAGATTTTTCCCCCCCAACTCCCCACCGCTCCCCTAGATGGCAGGATATCCACTACATGTTAATTATGTTAAAATAGTTGGCAAATCGAATATATGTATACATACATACATATGTATACATATGTATACAAACTTATCATTGTTGTGCAAGAAAAATCTTATCTACACAAAAGACATATCAGATAAAGGAAACACAATGTAAGCAAACATCAATCAAGAGAATGAGAATGTTATGTTGTGGTCCACATTTCACATCCCTCTCTCTGGGTCTATATGGCTTTCTTCAGTGAACAATTGGAAGTGGTTTGAAACATCTCATTGTTGAAGAGAGCCATGTCCATCAGAATTGATCGTCATATAGTATTGTTGTTGTCGTGTATAATGATCTCCTGGTTCTGCTCATTTCATTCAGCATCAGTTCATGCAAGTCTCTCCAAGCCTCTCTGAAATCATCCTGCTGGTCGTTTCTTACAGAACAATAATATTCCATAATATTCATATACCATAATTTATTCAGCCATTCTCCAATTGATGGGAATCCATTCAGTTTCCAGTTTCTAGCCACTACAAAAAGGGCTGCCAGAAACATTCTTGCACATGTGGGGCCCTTTCCTTCCTTTATGATTTCTTTGGGATAAAGGCCCAATAGAAATGCTGCTGGGTCAAAGGGTATGCACAGTTTGATAACTTTTTGAGCATAGTTCCAAATTGCTCTCCAGAATGGCTGGATCCATTCACAGCTCCACCAACAATGCATCAGTGTCCCAGCCTTCCCACATCCCCTCCAACATTCATCATTAACTTTTCCTGTCATTTTAACCAATCTGACAGGTGGAGCACTTCTATTTCTATAGTGCTATAAAAAGCAGTGACAATCTTAGTTTGATGCTGGTGATCTGACATGGCTATTTGCTCACCCATGGAAAAAATATTCAGAATTTCACAAATGGAATTCTTAAAGAAATGTGAATCAGGTTTTCTTTCTGAAGTGCTGAGAATATTTCTTTATTGTATACTCATGTCAGTCAGTATCTCTTTCTTGGATTACTTATATATTTTAGCCTTTGTCTATCTGTGAAAAGTTGGATTGGAGGAAGAATTCAACAGCAATATAACCTGACTTCAGAGAAGTTTAGTTCAGGTTCTGTCTGAGAATAGTGTTTAGATCAGCTTTGTTCTGGGGAAACTAGGTAGACAATGGTGAGAGCACTGGCCTGGAATTAGGAAAATGTGAGTTCAAGTTTCGCCCCAGACACTAGTTGTATGACTCTGAGCAAAGCACTTAAAACCCTGTTTACTTCAGTTTCCTCATCTGTAAAATGAGTCAGAGGAGGAAATGGCAAACCACTCCAGTAGTTGCCGAACTTCCAGTGGGGTCATAGAAAGTTAGACACACCAATATAACAACAAATCTTTGTTCCATAGGTACCATACCTAAGAAAGCACCCTTGTATCACTTTCTAATAGAACCATAGATTTAAAATTGCAGAATCTTAAAGATTATCCTAATCCAATCCCTTCATTTTACTAATGAAGAAACTGAGGACTAGAGAATTCAAATGACTAAACCAAATTCATACAAGATGCAAGTACAAGAGTCAGGATTTGAAATCAAGTCCTCTGATTAAAAATCTAAAGCTCTTTCTACCATTCCTTGCTGTTTCCATGCAACCAGTTAAGTTTATTGGAACTATCACTTTCTTAACCAGGAGGAGTAACAATATCATGCACTATCTCACAGTTTCTTTTTCACTTTAACCTGTCATTAATAGTTTTGACAGTTGTTAATAGTGCTGAAAATTATTGCTATCCATTAATTCTAATACTTGGCATCCCTGACACCCCTTCCCTATTTCCCCCCCAGAATTTATTAGGTGGAATACAATTTGGGGGAGAGAATACTTTCCATTCAATTAAACCCAATTAGACTCCACTATCACCAAGAGTTTAGATAGTAGGTGCTTTGGGTCACTCCATCAAGAAGCCATTGACATAGATACCTTAAACATTAATTCATCACATGGCACCTCAAACCACTGGTTACTCAACAACAAACAACTAGATTTAAGTATAATGCTTTTTTTAAAAGATATTTTGCCAAAGAATATCACCTAATCAGTAAAAAGATGAGGAACCACATGTAAGATTTTATGAAAGACATTTTTGTTCATATATTATTTATTCATTCATTCAATATTTGTTTGTTGAGTACCTACTGTGTGCTAAACACTGGGTATATATAGATTTGTAAGGTATGGGTTCTGCCATTAAGGAGCTTAATTAAGACAATTATACAAATGATGACAATATAAGATAATATAAAGTAAGATCTGAAAAAAGTGGTAGAATAAAAGTTCTATAAGAGTTCAGGAGAGGGATATTTTGATGTGGTATAAAAGAGGTTTTAAATTCAGTATGTCAGTAGATATAGAAGGATGTAAAAGGAATTACTTGTAGACAAAATAGCAAAGATAAAGTCAGGAAATATTAAGGAATATCTGGGGAATGGTGAGTTATCAAGCTTGGCTAAAATAAAGGGTATATGTAGGGAAGTATAAAAGACAGGCTGGCATTAATGGTTGGGTATTCTCTGTGAATCACCCCAGATACTTAGCTGTGTGATCCCAGGTGTAACAACCCTGTTTGCCTCAGTTTTCTCATCTGTAAAATGAGCTGGAGAAGGAAATGACAAAAGATGAAGCCAAGAAAAAAAATAGACATATTGATTATTTTAAAAGAGAAAGAATTTTAAAAATTACTTTAAGGAATAATCTATGGTTTAGTGGAAGAATGGTCATGTTATTGAGAGAAAATGAAGATAGATTGTATAGGTAGAAAAGGAGAAGCAAAATTGGAAGTCAGTCCTGGAGCACTACACACACACATGCACACATGCACGCACACGTGCACACACACATGACAGACATATATATTTACATATGCATATATCCATACATTATAAATAGATAAAACAGAGAGAGGGAGAGAAAAGGGGAGGGATAGAGAGAGAGAGAGAGAGAGAAAGAAAAAGAGAGAGAGAGAGAGAGAGAAAGAGAGAGAGAGAGAGAGAGAGAGAGAGAGAGAGAGAGAGAGAGAGAGGAAAAAAGAAAAGGAGGGAGAGAGGGATGGAGAGAGAGAAATAGCCAACAGTAGTTGTAACAGATGAACTGAACTAGTATAATTTTCTACTTACAATAGGTACTTAATAAATATTTGGTTGATAAATTAACATGTATGGAAGTATCATTGCCTTCCAATAAAAAGATTGATTTGGTAGAGATGTATAGATTAGACAGAAGACTGGAATCATGGAAATCACAGGAGATTTTTGCAGTGGTCTGAGCAAGAAGTCTTTCCTTAGGGGTGGTATTGATGGAACAATAATAGATTTTTATGTTAGAGGAAAAAGTCAAAGAAAATCCAGTGGTTCTATGCCTGGTGAACTTAAAATGCTTGCGTCTAGATGGTGGTATCATTATAGAAGTGAGGATTCAGGAAAAAGAAGAAATTTTGAGGGAGACATAAGCTTTGGCAAAAATGAACTATTATTATAGTAGGCATCTTTTATTACTATTTTAGCAATGGTACCTTTGATTCCTTGGTAGAATTGATTTCTGTTAATGTAAGGATGAAACAAGGCATTTTTAGTCTCACTATCATTCAATATTTGTTTTAAAGTAAAAACAAAGTTACTGCAATTAAATTTTCCCTCATAATTGTCTCTTGAAAGAATTATATTCTATTGTATGCAAATGATAAGAGTTCTACTATCATTTATTCATATTCACCTTAAAATGCTTCCCTCCAAACTCAGCAACTACTGAAAACAAATAAGTAAATGTAAAATCTTCAAAAATAGAAATAATGGTTTTGTGGAAAGAAATGTGCAGATTCTGACAAACTACAAAGACAAGTAATTAAGTAATGTCAACCAACAACTTAGCAATCTAGGTGTTTTAATGAAATATTTTCTGGGAAATTGAAAAAAAAAACAAAGTCATAGTCACTCAAACAATAAGATCCAAATTGACATTCTTAACAACACAAAATGAACAGGCACCCGATAATGTTGTTTTTAAAATCTTCTAAAGTAAAGCATTGTACAACATTACATACAGTACAGGATGCTGAACCTGAGATAGCATCTGGTTGACAAGACCAGAAATGCTATAAAAAAAGCTACAAAAAATTTGTTGTTCATCTAACAGAATGTCATCATCTAGATGAATAGCCAGTAGCTACAAATGAGAAAAGTAGGTATAGGTTGGTCATATTTTTATTTTTATTTTTTAAAAGAATATTTTCCTAATTTTATGTCAAAACAATTTTTGACATTCATTTTTTGCAAGAATCTGGGTGCCAAATTTTTCTCCCTTCCTCCCTCCCATCTTCCAAAGATGGTAGGCATTTTGATATAAGTTATACATGTGCTATTATATAAAAGTTATTTCCATATTAGCCATGGATGTGAAAGAAGAAACAGATAAAAAGAAAAAAAAAGAATAAAGTAAATGAAAAAACCAGGCTTTAACTCTGCATTCAAAGGCCATCCATTCTTTATCTGGACATGAATAGAATTTTCCTTCATGAGTTTTCTTTCTTTTTTTTTTTTTCCTGAGACAATTGGGATCAAAGTGTCACACAGCTAGGAAGTGTTAAGTGTGGGAGATCAGATTTGAACTCAGGTCCTCCTGACTCCAGGGCTGGTGCTCTATCCACTGCACCACCTAGCTGCTCCTCTTCAGGAGTTCTTGTACTTGTCTTGAATCATTGTATTGCCAAGTCATTCATAGTTGATCATCCTACAAAGTTGCTGATACCATGTAGGATATTTTCCTGGTTCTGCTCATTTCATTTTGTATTAGTATATACAAGTCATTCCAAGTTTTTTCTGAAAATTGCTTGTTCATCATTTTTTATTGCACAACAGTATTTCCATTATATTCATTTACCACAACTCAGCCATTCCCCAATTGATGGGCATTCCCTCAATTTCCAATGTTTTACCACCATCAAAAGAGCTGCAAGAAATATTTTTTTGCACAGATAAGTCCTTTTTTATGATTTCTTTGGTATGTAGACCAAATAGTGATATTGCAGGATCAAAGAGTATACATAGTTTGTTGCTCTCCAGTTCACAATTTCACTAACAATGCATCAGTGCCCCAAATTTTCCATATCTTCTCCAACATTTATCATTTTCTTTTTTTTTTATTTTAGCCAATCTGTTAGGTATGAAGTGGTACCTTAGAGTTGTTTTAATTTGCATTTCTCTAATCAAAAGTTATTTAGAGAACTTTTTCATATGCCTATGGATAGCTTTGATGTTTTCATTTGAAAATTATCTGTTCACACCATTTGATCATTTATCAATTAGGGAATGGATTGTATTCTTATGAATTTGGCTCAATTTTCTATTTATTTGAGATATGAGGGTTATGTCAAAGACATTTGTTGTAAAGATTGTTTTCCAGATTTCTGTTTTCCTTCTAATCTTGATTGCATTGGCTTTGTTTGTACAGAATCCTTTTAATTTAATATAATCAAAATAATCCATTTTATATTTCATAATTATATCTCTTCTTTGGTCATGAATTCTTCCCTTCTTCATAGATCTGACATATACTATTCTTTGCTCTTCTAATTTGCTTATAGTGTCTGCAAGCACTTTATGTCTAAATTATATACTTATTTTAACCTTATTTTGGGTATATGGTATAAGATGTTGGTCTATCTGAAAAGAATACATTAAATATATCTGCCTTTTTACATTTGATTTTGAGATTTTTAATGCCCTATTACATGGTTAATTTTTGCGTAAGTTCCCTGTTCTGCTGAGAAAAACATATTCCTTTCTGTTGTCATTCAGTTTTCTCCAATGGTTTGTCACATCTAACTTTTTAAATATTCTATTCAACAACTTAATTTCTTTCTTGTTTATTTTTAGTTGTATTTATGAGTTCTGAGAGGGAACAGTTAAGTCCCCTACTAACATAGTTTTCTTTAAGAGAAGAATTTGAATTAAGGTAACTAGAATTAAGAGAAGAAAATAAGAATTTGGATGCTATATCACTTGGTACATATATGGTTAGTACTGAATGATATTGTCTCTGGTACCTTTTAGCAAGATGTAGTTCTCTTCCTTATCTCTTAATTAAATCTATTTTTGGTTTTCTTTGTCTGCTATCATGGAAGAGTTCAAAAAGAAACTTTAGAGAAAAACTTGGGGAAAGAAATGAGTAATGCAAGATTATTTTTTTTAATTCACATCTTTTTACAATAGATTTTATTTTTCAAAATACATACAAAAAGAATTTTCAACATTCACCATTGCTTTTTTTAACTTCACCTGAAACATAATATATTCTGCTCCAGCCCCTTAATTATTTTTATGTCATTACCTCAAAATTCACCTTGTACTTGTACCCTCTGTTTATGTATATTCCTTCTGGGTGTATTATTAGTGGTAAAATTTTAAAGAATTACAGGTATCATCTTCCTTTGTAGGGGCATGAACAGCTTCATTGAATTCCTTATATTATCTTTCCTTTTTTTTTTCCTTTTTTGGATTCTCTTGAGTCTTGATATGGGAGATAAAATTTTTTATTCAATTATGGTCTTCTTTTAAAACTTTGTAATCCTTCTATGTAATTAAATAACTGTGTTTATCTTCCAAGTTCTTGGGTTCAAAGATTGTTTCCTCCCATCTTTTTTCTGCTGTCCCAGTATTTGTTTGGGGGCACAATTTTATGGTTATTTGTAAGTGAATATGTGAGAGTTATAGCAATTTATTTCTTACTCTGCCATCTTGTTTCCCAGTTCCAACAGTTTTCTAAGAGGACCTCCTCAAAGTTGGGGTCCCCCACGTAGACTGTAATCTCAAAATTGACTCAGTTATTCATATAATCTTCTATTTCTCCATTGAAAGTTATAATCTATCAGATAAGCTGCTGTTCCTCCTAATCAGCAAAGTCTACATATAGAAATAAATGCTTGCCTTGGGAAAAAAAAAGTCTGGGAGCTTCCTGAGGTTTTCTTATAACTGGAGCTGGGGGGGGGGAAGGTAAACTAATTGCTCTCTAAGATCTATTTTCTGATAAAGATAGAATTCTAAGTCACTCAAGGTATTCTAACTAGTGTTTACTTAGATCATTTCCAGAAAACTGAGTTATTTCTTGGCTAACACAGACATGTGTCAGCTGTTTCAAAAAATCAGAGCTAAAGTTATTTTAGACAGTATCATTAAATTGACACAGTGATGTAGTGGTCTGATGATTCCTTTGATAAAATTGCTTCTGACTTACTAAATATGTTCATACTCAATCTGAAGATGATAGTGGACTTATGCAATCAACCAACCAATCAAAAATATTTGTTAATTGCCTTTTATGTGCTAGGCACAATGGTAGGTACTTTGGAAATATAAGGACAAAAATGTAGCACCCCTTGATTGCAAGGAAAGTATATTCTATCTTTTTAGTAAATAATAAATCACTGAATTGTTTAGTTTGTATCTATAAAGTACTGTGCGTATTTTATTGTTGTTTAAAACCTTCTATTTTCTACTTTTAAAAAAAGAATAATTAATCTATCTGAAGTCAATGATGAGAGAAAAGGAAAACAGATTGAACCACATCAACTCTGTAGGGCCTTTTCCCAATGCAGGATCATGAAAATAAGCTAATTAGAAGTTCTCAGTCAGATCAGAAGACATGACCCTGAATTTTGAAAAAGGTGCTTGGAGAGTTAAGGATGATCTGCTTTTCCAAGAGTAGACTCTAAACCTCCTTTAAATTCATCTAGTGATGAGGTCAACCAGTGAGGTCTTCAAGATTAAAAACCAGAAGTCTAACTACAGGGATCTTAATGATCTAACCAGGAGCTTAGATTCTGCCTATTTTTCTCCTAGTCTTGTTCCTAGTATTCCCACCTTGATTTATGGAGTCAAGAAGGAGTCAAGAATATCATATAGACTTGAGGTGTCAAGTCAGAGGCTCTAAAGACATATTCTGTAACAATTTCCATGCATCTACTATAGCTGAAATCAAATTAAAATGTAACATTAACAAAATAAGGAAAAATACAATAAAATATAGATAATGTTAATATGTGGTTTTCTAAATCAATATGCACCTGTGAGGATCCTTATGTGCAATTTAATAGTGTGTCTTTCTGTCTCTGTCTCTGATTCTGTCTCTGACTCTGTCTTTCTGTGTCTTTCTGGTTCTGTCTCTCTGTCTCTGTCTATTTCTGTCTCTGTCTCTCTCTGTCTGTCTGTCTGTCTCTCTGAGGCAATTGAGATTAAGTGACTTGCCCAGTGTCACATAGCTAATAACTTGATAGCCTTTCTATAGGACTTTGTTACCACTGACATAGGTCAACTCCCTCGTTTTGCAAATGAAGAAACTCAAGCCCTTAGAGGTGGGAGAAAATGGCAACATCTTTCTGTATATAACTAGTCAGGAGATCTTTAGTAGGACTTCAGCACTAGCTTACTGTGTGACCTTAGAAACTCACTTCTCTTTTTCTTCTTTGGATATCAATTTCCTCATCTATAAAATTAGTAGGTTAAACTAGGTAATCTCTAAACTCTATAATTCTGTAATTCTGTTAGTATAAATCCAAGGAAAGAATGGCATTACTTTGTAATTAAAAGTATTTTATTTATATAACTTCCTTTATGAACACATCAATTGTCTTTTCAGGAAGCCAAATATTGTAGCAGAATAGGTGATACATGTATACAATCTTATAGGTCATCAATAAGGGCTATTTGATAAGCTGCTAGACCTTGTGTGCTAATGCAATACTATGATAGTTTAATTTTTGGGTGCTTCTCATATTTTCTTCTTCACCTAGATGCTCTAAAATTTGGCTATAATATTCAGGAAATTTCATTCTTCTGGAAATTTCTTCTGGAGCTAATTGGTGAATTCTTTCTGTTTTTATTTTATCCTCTGGCCATCAGATATTATAGTGGTTTTCTTTGATAATGTCTTGAAATAAAATGTCTAAGTTCTCTCTTTTTTAAAAAAAAATCATGGCTAACAAGAAGTCTAATAATTCTTAAATTATCTCTCCTCAATCTTTTTCCAGATCAGTTGAATTTACTATGAGATAATTAACATTTTCTTTTTTCCCCCATTATTTTGACTTTGTTTTATTGTTTTTTTTTGAAGTCTCATGGAATTATTAGCTTTCAATTGCCCAATTTTAATTTTTAAAGAATTATTTTTCATCAGTGAAATTTGTACCTCTTTTACCATTTGGCTAATTTTATGGTTTTTTAATTTTATTTTCTTTAGTACTATAGCTCTTCTTACCAAGCTGTTAATTGTATTTTTATAATTTTCTTTCATTATTCTCATTTCCTTTCTCATTTTTCCCTCTACTACTCTTATCTGATTTTTAAAATCATTTTTAAGCTCTTCTAGGAATTCTTGTTGGGTTTGTGTCCAATTAATATTTTTCTTTGAGTTTTTCTTTATAGCTGTTAGATAATTTCTTCTGAGTTTGCTCTTGATCTTCCCTAACATCAGAGTGGTTTTGTATAATCAAGTTCATATATTTTTGCTTGCTCAATTTTGCAGACTCATTTCTTGACTTTGAACATTAAATTAAAGTTGACCTTACTTCTCAGGGTATGGGTTAGGGTAGAAGTATCCCAACTTTTAGAATTTTTCACATTGTTGTTTTCAGGGCTGGTTCTGGTGATGGGCAAGTTTTTGGTGATTCCAAGCATTCATGAAGAAAAGACCAGAGATGATAGAAAATTTGATATTCAAATACAAAACTTAGGAAAAGTAAAAAAAAAAGGGGGGGGG
>JAJPUD010029723.1:0-13697 GCA_023553655.1 Myrmecobius fasciatus
TGTTGAATCTTTGCAGTCTACTTCCCTGTCAACTAAGATGTTAGATATCATAATTTTTTAAACACCCTTTAAAGAATAGCTAAAAGTCAATTGCCAATTTCAACCCATCAATTTGCATTCAAGTAAAGATTAACACCTTCAAGATGAGCTCTTCTACAGAAAAAAAAGGATTATTTATCCCCAACCCACCCACATTATCCCCCCCCCCAATCTATGGCTTACATTTGCATGCTTAACAGTTCATATCCACTGAAGTTTACTATAACAAATTATGATTAAATTACACATATACATCAGCCATTAGTACAGTGCCTGGCATAGGATAAGTGCTTAATTAAAGAATGCTGAAAATTTGAAGTTCATTCTGACTCCTATTAGGATGATATCAAATTTTGAATTTGTGGAATTCAAATTATAAAATGTTTATTTCTTAGGAAAATTTCCTTCCATCATTGTAACTTTTACTTGTCATTTATTTTTTGGAATTCATAGTCAACCCCAATTCTTCTGTTTTTATTCTGTCTTGTACTTGTAAAAGCACTGGCTTGTCACCTTGCATGGCCTATCAATCCCCTTATGAGTTTTAATGACAACACAAAAAGGAAATTGAGGTTATTTAGGGTTTGGGAGTTTCTGTTATCTAATGTCTAGACTCTATTCTTCTTATACTTGATCAGACTTTTGACTTTGAACAAAAAATTTCCTAAATGTGTCCTATTATTCAGGTGGATGTCTTATTGTGTTGAGGCTGTTGCAAGTTATATGGCACAATTCTTTTTGATCTCAGATAAATTAGCATGAATTGCTGACTAAACAGATACACATTTTAGTAGCTTATTCTAGCTATGAAAACTAAGATAGACCTTGTTGTTGTTCACTTGTTATGTCTAACTTTGTGACCTCATTTGGGGCTCTCTTGGCAGATACTGGAGTGGTTTGCCATTTCCTTCTTCAGCTCATTTTAAAACTAAAGCACACTGGGTTATGTGACTTGTTCAGAGTCAAAATAGCTAGTAAGGATCTGAGGCTGGATTTGAACTCAAAACTTCCTATTCCATGCCTGGTACTTTATCCACTATACCACCTAGCTGTCCAGAAATAAACCTTTGCAGAATTAGAATCAGAACTAAAAATTCTGTGTGTGTGTGTGTGTGTGTGTAAAATTGTACAATCAACTCAAATTTTATTATAAATGGTTGTAAACATATACACATATATGTATATATGTGTATATACATGTATATAGATATGTACATGTGCATATACAGGTATAGACTTATATGATTATTTTCAAAGATCATAATGTATCAGTTAGCTTTGCTTTGTGCTAATGGCTAACTTTCTTCTCTTCTAAGCTGAAGGCTAGGTGCAAATTTACAGCTTAGACTCATGCCTTTAGAGCTGGAAGTGATCTTAGAGAGAGATCAGTCTGGTCCAACCCACTCATTTTACAGATGACCAAACTGAAGCCAAGGTTAACTGGCTTTTTCTAGACCACACAAGTAGTGAGCAATGGAGCCAAGATTTAACCCCAGGTGCTCCAACTTCAAACTCAAAGATCTTTGCCACTGTACTACACTTCTAGGGTTTCTTGAGGAGAGACTATTTAGGAATAGAAAGACTTCTGTCTAGAATCAGGACTGGATTTCTGTACTGGCTCTCCTGTTTAAAACTATATAGCTTGGGCAGGGTACCTAATCAATCAGTTAATCAGCAAACATTTATTAAACACTTATTATATGCTACCTGTAGGTTAAGCACTAGGTATATACATATAGTAAATGAAACTATTCCTGATGGAAAGAGTTTTATTTATTTGTATACAAAAGGGGGATAATGATATTTGCACTATATGTGGTAAAGGGTGATTATGGAGCTCAGATAATATAAAATAGTCTATAAACAACAGGTTATATATAATGCAATATTTTTATAATATCTTTTTGTTGTTCAATCATCAGTCATATCTGACTCTTTGTAAATCCTTTTGGGATTTTCCGGGCAAAGATACTGGAGTAGTATACCATTTCCTTTTCCAGCTTATTTTACAGCTGAGGAAACTGAAGCAAAAAGGGTTAGGTGAGTTGCCCAGGGCCACACAAGTATTTGAACTCATGACAATGAATCTTCCTAACTTCAAGCCTAGTATGCTCTCCACTGTACCACCTAGCTGCTCAAATATACTATCTACTGTAACATATGATATGTACATATACACATACTATATGCACATATATGTACACAAAATATGTACATATGGATGTGTGTGCATACATGTAACTACAATATATGTTATGATGTATACTATATAACATTAAATTGATTATATTCTATTATATATAATCCCATTGTTTATAGCATGTTATCTAATCTAATTTGCTCCTACTATCTATCACCTCTTGCTACTTGTAACATTGTATATGAATAAATAAAGACCTTGCAAGCAGGGACTGTTTTGTTCATTTTATTTGTATCCCTAGTGCCTGGTGCCACATTTTTTGTTTTAGTTGTGTCCAAGTCTTTGTGACCCTATTTGGCATTTTCCTGGCAAAGATACTGGCATGGTTTGCCATTTTCCTTTCCAGCTCATTTATAGAAGAAGAAGCTGACACAAATAGAGTTAAGTGACTGCCCAGGATCACAAAGCTAATGAGTGTCTGCAGCCAGATTTGTCGTCTTCCTGACTCTATATCTGGCACTCTATCCATGTTACATATGTGTGTACATACATGTACTGTGTATAGAAATATACACACAAGTGTACATGCATGTGTATGTGTGTCTGTACATGCACACATACTTATTGCATAAATGTGTATATAGGAGGGCAGGAAGAAAAAGGGAGTGGGAGAAGAAGAGGGAGGAACAGGTGTTAGGTAAATGTGAACTGTTAGAACTACAATGTCCCTATCCAGATGTATTTAGATGATTTGGGGGTTTAAAGCTAGATGAAACCATAAAGGTTATTTAGGCCTATTCCTTTTAGACATGAGGAAATTAAGACCTAGAGGAATGAAAAGATTTGTTTGAGGTTAAATAAGTAAAAAACAGCTGAGCTTGGATTTGTACCCAAATGAAGGCTCTGCTCCACTGACTGCTAATTAAAGTTACTTTCCTCTTTCTAATAGAAATTTTTTTTCTCTTGGGCACAGAGACAAGGACCTGTCAACACCTATGAAGATCCTCGGATGGCCTGTGGCTTTCAACCTAGTTGCTTCCAACAGAGAGCATGCTACCCATTCTGGGAGGAGACAGCCACTCAGGAAGTTCCTACTGGCCTTGAAAACTGTGGAACAGGTAGGATCAATGAAAAAAGGGTCTAGGAAAAGAGACTAGGTTAGGAAAAGAAAACAAACATTTAATAAGGCTACTAATCCTCTGGAATGATCTTCCAAAGGAAATACCAAGGTGGGGAAGAGTTCTGTGGTTTATGTGGGCATGGCCACTATTTTCTTCAGTTGAACAGAAGTAAACCTGATCAATCCATTGGGAATCTTCACTCTGGTGGCAGGAGGACTAAGTTTTAGTTTTATCGACTTTAACTAAATGGTCTCAAAAACCAATTTTCCAGTAGTGCAGTCTATGCTTGATTTTATGATTTATATCAATTCCAGTTTGGTTTTATGACATGCCAATTCCAATTTGGCTGGTAGTAGAAAGACCTACCATTTTTTAAGCTACCAATAAATTTGTATCTGAATAAGGAAAATATAAATGGATCATTTATATTTGGGGACAGGGGAGGTAGGGAGGAGTAGGACTGGGGTTGGGGGCTTAGAGATTTGCTAAGTTGACAGATGTGGCTAAATACCTGACTTTAAAGCATAAATACTTCACTTCAGTGTATGGGATGTTGAATCTACACAGGGAGATTGGTATTTTAGCAAACATCTCATCACCTTTTCAAAAAGTGAAATCTGGGTTGTAGAAACAGAATGCTTTGTGGGATTTTAATTGGATGATCTACTGACCCAAGAGAAGTAGAAGGCCAAAGATTCTAGATATTTAGACCTACTTTCATTTTACCTTAGGGACTGTGACTTCTCACAAAACACATTGCATCTTTTATCTTCTTGCCTCACTTTACTGATCATAAATTTGAGTTGGGAGGGGATTATGTTAAAGGTGCTCAATTCAAATAGTAAACTCAATTTGTCATGAGAACATAGAGTTAAATGAAATAAGTAAACTATAAGTTTCACAGGCAAAACCTGAATTTTCTCCTTAAGTCATCTGAATTAATGAATTATATTTTTATTTTATTTTGCATAGTGCTTACACTTCACCCTGAGTAATTCCTCTTGGGAAAAGTTAGTGGAAAAAAGTCAGTCTGTAAAATCCAACAGTATGTTTTAATCCTATGTGCCTCTGTTTCACATAACTCTTCAGTTAGGGATTTCTGGAGTTTTTAAAAGTCTTTTTTTTTAAATTATTTTTTTCTAAGTTTGAGTTTCAAATTTTCCCCCTTCTTCAAGCCCTTCCTTCACAAAATGAGAAGGCAAGTAATGTGATATCCATTATATACAGGAAGTCATGCAAAACATATTTCCATATTAGCCATGATGCAAAAAAAATAAGAAAATTTAAAAGTGAAAAAAATATTCTTCTATCTTTATATAAACCTCATAATCTCTCTCTCTCTCTGGAAATAGAAAATATTATTCATCATGGCACCTTTAGTTAGAATTGTCTCAGATCATTGTATTGATATGAGTAGGCCAGTCTTTCAAAGTTGTTTATCATTATGATATTGTTGTGTATTATTGTGTATAATGTAGTTTTGGTTCTGCTCACTTTGAATCAGTTCATTGGAGTCTTCCAAGTTTTTCTGCAACTATTCCCTTTGTAATTTTGTATAGCACAATAGTATACCATCATAATCAAATACTGAAACTTATTCAGCCATTTTCCAATTGACCTTAATTTCCAATTCTTTGCCATTACATAAAGAACTGCTGCTATAAATATTTTTGTACATATAGACTTTTTTTTTCCTTTTATCTCTTTGGGGTATAGATTTAATACCTTAGTATATATAGTTCTGTAGACCTTTAGGTATACTTCCACATTGCTTTCCAGAATGGTTGATCTACCTTCTACCTCTATTAAAAGAACATTAATGTCCCAATTTCTCCACATTCTTTCCAGCATTTGTTCTTTTTCTTTTTGTCATGGTAGCTAATATTATGGTCTGAAGTGGTATTTCAGAGTTGTTTTAAAATACACTTTAATATGCATTTAAGATACTACTAATCAGTAGTGATTTAGAGCATTTTTAATGAGACTATTGGTGCTTTTATTATTATTATTATTATTATTATTATTATTATTATTATTGTTTTGGTCTGAAAATTTCCCATTCATATCCTTTGGCCATCTATCAATTGGGGAATGACTCATATTTTTTAATTGACTCAATTAGATATTTTTAAAATAAAAAATGCATTGTCTGATTTAGGAAAAATATGAAAGGGAGACAGAATGGTAATAGAGTTAGGGAGACACAAGAGAGAGAGAGAGAGAGAGAGAGAGAGAGAGAGAGAGAGAGAGAGAGGCAGAGAAAAGAAGAGAGAAGTAAGAAGGAAAGGCAGGAGAAGAAGAGGGAATGACAAGGAGAGGGGGAAAGGAAGATGGCAAGAGGAAAGAAGAGAAAGATTAAGTCAAGATGCTATAATGTTAGAAGATTAATTATATTATTTTTCTGTTTGTCAATTTCTCCATCTAGAGCAGAATTGACATGATACTGAATTATAAAAGTCTTGTTCTTTTATTCCATTAGCTCTTGTTGGCTTTTGAGATGATAAATTGCAGCCAAATGTTAACTGTTTTAGTCACATAAAAGAGCAAAGATGCTCCATGGACTGAACCTTTGATTGGGAGACAAGTATCCTGGGTTGTAATACCCTGACTGTTGGTAAGAAGAAGACAAAAGTGGTGGTGGTAATAGCTGGCAATTACATAGCTCTTTAATTAAGGTTTACCTAGCACTGTACATACATAATCTTACTTGGTCAATTTGAAATTCCTGACATGTCTTTTCTCCTTTGTCTACCCAAGATAACTATTTATTACATGGGGATGCTGGGAAGGAATTAAGCATTTATTAGTCACCTACTATATATCAAAAACTTTGCAAAGCATTTTACAAATATAATCTTTTTTTATTCTTACAAGAACTTTGAAATAAGGACTACTATTATCACTATTTTACAGTTAAAGAAATTGAGGCAAACAGAAATTAAGTGATATACCTATGGTTACACTACTAGTGTCTGAAGTTGAACTTTGTCTTCCTGATTTCAGGCCCAGCGTTCTATCCACCACATCACTTAGCTGATGAAAACACAGTGAACAAATTCTTAGATTAGACTCTGAGCCTAGAAATTGGGATTCTTTAAAAAAAAAAGTAACTTTTAGTAACATGCATCCATAAAAAGAGTAATTATGTTCACACATTCATGTTTCCTAAACAATATTAGAAGGCTTAAGATTCAATTTTTCTGTTACAAAGGTCAAAGCTTCCCTATCATATATATCTTTCATCTCTTAAATCTTTGGAGCTCTTGTCTTGGAACTCCACCCAGTCTTACATTCAAGCAGGAATCAAAATACTATTTCCCCTAACTAAAGATTTTACAATCCTAGGCACCAAGGTGGCAGAGTGGATAGAGTACCAATCCTGAAGTCAGGAAGATCTGAGTTCAAATTTGGTAGCAGACACTTAACATTTCCTAGCTGTGTGACCCTAGGCAAGTCACTTAACCCCAATTGCCTCAGCAAAAAGTAATAATAATAATAATAATAATAATAACTTTACAATCCTGCTGATTCTTTATGGCAGAGAAACTTCTTTTCTCAGATGAGATGGGACTCTTTTAATAGTCTTTCCCCACAAGTTTTCCAAAGGGAGAAGTGTTCAAAAGAGAATGAATGAGGTAACATATATGAAGTATACAAAACATCTCAGGATGAAGCTGCTTTTAAAAACAGGTCAAGTATTATTATTAATATAAAGTACATGTTTCTCCACACTTGACTTGTTATTAGATATTGGAGTCATCTGGAGCTGTTCAAGCTAAGGAGGGAGGGTCAGCACAGAAATACTCTTTTATTAGAGTGATAACTATTTCACAAATAAAGCAGCATGAATTGTAGCTCACAGATACTACCAAACTTCCACTGAAGATGTAACCCTAACCAGTTGGGGGCAGTCTCTGCTATGAACAGAATGGAAATGTTTTCCTTCATCCAAGACTCCTTCTAATGGATGAAAAATTGATCGTGGCCTTGGTCCTGTGTGGTCTTTCCTTTTTTCTTAATGTTGTCCAGAGAAAGGAGGGGCATGCATTTATCTGGGCTACTTTCCAGTTCTCCAATAGTTGGATATAAGTTGGGAAAGGGCTGGTGGTGGGGTATGGGGAAGGGAAGTGAAGACATGGACCAAACTAGTGACTCTTTCAGCTATAGCACATTTCCTTAAAGTTGGGGAGAGAACGAGAGGAAGAGAGGGAAAGAGGAAAAGGAAGAAAGAAGGGAGAGACAGAGACAGAAGGAGAGACACAGATAAAGATGACAGAGGGGGGGAGAGAGAGAGAGAGAGAGAGAGAGAGAGAGAGAGAGAGAGAGAGATTCTGCATTTTTTTTTCATTTTCTTTTATCCTATTTATAACTACAGTTTCTTTCTCAGCCTCAGCCTCATGGCCACTCCTCCTCCCCACCCCTACTCCCCTTCAAGAAAGGATGAATGGACTTCTTTTCACAGGGACTGCACATCTGTTGGTGACTGGAATACCCAACAGGAGGGGGGTCACTGAAGAATGATTAGACCCTCTCATTGTAGCTTTCCCTTCCTCTTCTCTTGATTCACAAAGAGGTTAGACACAAGAGAGATGGGACATTTTTGAGGGGGGAAGGACAGAAAGAGAGAAAGAGAGAACAGACAAAGAAAGAGAGAATTGGAATGCAGAAAAATATGACAAAAAAAGTAATAGGTAACTGTGGGACTGAGTTAAATACAAAGAGAGGGAGAGAACAACTAGAAGGGGAAGGATATATAAAGAAAGAAGACAATGTAGAATTGGACAGACAGTTGATGTAGAAGGGAGAGGGGGATAATGAAAAAAGAAGGGGAAGAGAAAACATACCTGGGCATGTGCACACACACCCACACACACACACAAACAACCCAATGGAAAAAAAGGGAAAAGAAAAAAATCAAGAGAGATGTAAAGACCTAGAATAAGATAAGGGGAGAGGGATAGGCAAAGACAACAAGAAAGGGGGAAAGAAAGATGAATCTGAGGACATTAACTATAGGGCTAAATAAAGAAGCTACATTTGCATGCAGTTGTCTGTGCAGCTGTACATTTCTTCATAACAATCTTGTAGTCATCATTTTCTTTCATTTCTACCTCCTCCTTCCTTTACCCTCTCTCTGCCTCTCCCCCCCCCCCCATCAGCCTGGAGCCATTAGCAAGAACCAATGGAGGCTAAGCCCAGGAGTTCCTCATGAATGAATGGGCCCTTTCTATCTCAGCTTCTCGTCATCCCTCAGTCGGGAGCCTTGGGAATCAATGGAGCCCCTTACACAAGACACGGCTGCAAAGTCTGTTTCTGTTTATAGTCTGACTGGAGTGGATCCCACTGACCCCATACTCCTCTCTTCCCTTCCTCTATCCCTCATGACAGGGATTTCACTCCAATTCCACAGCTAAGTTTATCCTGTCATTATTCATTTTTATATCACTTCCTTGTACCATTCCTCCAAGACACCAGTACCACTTCCTCTCACTTAGCAGCATGATGCTTTCACACTATAACTATTTAGAAAGGGACAAGGCTTGTCATAAGTAGTTTATAGATTGAGAAACTGGGACCCCAAAGAAGATTTCAACTTATTTGGAGTAAAATAATCTATTTTGGAATGATACTAGAGTACAGGTGGTATCCTGAGTTCCAGCTGAACTCCCTAAACATATTGGATCTTTTAATAATGTCTCAGGTGACAATATTTAGTTCAATTCAATTCAACATTGTAAAGCCCTTACTTAAAAAGGCAAAAACCTGAAATAATACTCATCTTCAAAGAGCTTACATTTTTATTCTGCTATTGATAATGAAATTAGTGCTATTACAGGAAGAGCACACTATTAATTAACCATCAGTATGAAATGCCACTGAATCATTTTCTAGAAAAGGCAGGGGGAGTTATAAGTTCACTTATTGATCCATAGCAATGGGGACTTCTTTGCAACAAACTATGCATTTGAAAATTTACTGATTAGGATTAGGCCATATATAGTGTGTGGTCTTGGAAAAGAATGCATGATTATTGAATTAAATTGGATAAAGATAGCACCTCTTCCTTTCCCCCCAAAAGGATTAATTTAGGACTAGCTTCATTTGTGTGGCCATCCGATTGAAAATCATTCTGGGTTGTAACTTAATTTTTTTTTCTTTCCAATTATGTTTTTTGCCATTTCACTCCACTGAAAAGATATAATTACTCTTTTCTCAGAAGAATGATCCAAATTAAAATCTCCTCATCTTCCTCCTCTTTTCTTCTTTTTTAAATTTATTTATAATTTGTGTTGCAGTATCTGGATACATGTGTTAAATAATGCCTGTGTTCCATTCATTCTGAAAGTCAGTTATTGATACCTTAAGAACTTCTATGGGAAGAGTCCTATTTGTTGTTCAGTTGTGACTGATTCTTCGTGCCCTCATTTGGAGTTTTCCTGGCAAAGACACTGTAATGGTTTGCCATTTCCTTCTCTAGCTCATTTTATAGATGAGAAAACTGAGGCAAACAGAATTAAGTGATTTGCTCAGAGTCACACAACTAGACCAAGAAAATAAGTCTTCCTGACTTCAGGTATAAGGTGCTCTTTACTGTACTACCCAGATGCTTTATATTGGATGTTATAAGGAGACTTAGGGAAAGAAGACAAAATGGTTCTTTCTCAAATGTAATTTTTAGTCTAATATTAGAGAAAAAAAATCCCAAGCAGAATATGTTGGATATTTTTGAGTAGAAGGTATTCAATAAACAGGTGACATGTTGCATGATGACTAGCTTCTCCTTTTTAAAAACTTACTACTAAAATTCCAAAAAGAAAGAATTTCTTTCCCAAATAAACTAGAAGTTCAGGAGCAGAAGAAATGTCCAAGCTCACAGTTTCTTCTGGCATCTTCTCAGATGACTGGACGGCTGGGGGAGATCAAAACTGGGTGAGTGTTTGGAAAAAGCTCTCAAAAACCAGGTGGAAAGCCTCAGAAGGACAAACAGACTCCTACAATCTGGCTTTTAAGGGTGGAAGAATCTGAATGTGATGCCAGAGGTACTTGTTAAATAGAGAATCACCTTGCATGGAAATGTTTATTCTGATAGCAGGTTGGTTTTTTCAGTTGACTATTTCAGGACAGCTCTGAGGTTTTATGAATCATGTTTTAAACTGTCTCTGCTGAGGATATCTGCTCGAATTTCAGAGAACTTGTCTATTGTTTTATCCTTTCTTTTGACCCTATTTCAAGTTCTTTTTCCTTGGAAATGGGTCTCTTGTTTGTATTCCACGGCTGCTAAAGTTTGAATGTGGCTCTGGAGAGAAGTAATAGGTTCCTAGAGTGTGACCTGGAAAAGACCTAATTTGGTCTGACCCCCACATTTTATAGATGAAGAAACTGAAGTCCAGAGTGAGTGACTTATTTCAAGTCACTCAGGTAGTGTGACAGAAGCAGTTTTTGAACTTAAGTACCTTTATTTTCAAATCCAGAATTATTTTCTTTACATTGTGTTCCCTTGCATGTTAACAGAATTTTCTTAATGAAGTCATTTAAACTCTCCATTCCTTTATTTTTACTAAATCAAAAATGAATTTGTATTAAAGTATCTAATCTGAAAGCCATTTTCAAGAAAAATTTTGCTTTGAGCATTTTTATTACAATGATTTCTTAATTAACACATCTTCTGGGAACAAATCCTCTTTAATAAGGTCAGTCTGGATTGGGGAAAGTTTTGGTTCCCTTGGAACTAGGTGGCAGTAAGAGAACCTAGTGGTGATCTCTCAGGCACAGACCATTGACATAGGCTAGATATGAACCTAGTTTATGGAAGGGATGAACTCTTAGGTCTTTTATTGTCTATTTCCCTGAGAATAGGGCTGTCACCATTTGAACCATGTCATTGGATGGAGCTTAAGCTAGAGACTCAGAAGTGTTCCAAAGATGGCTGCAATGGCAGGAGTGTAATATGTATCTTTAAAGAAGAGGAAGGAGAGAATTGCCCTGCTCCATGTAAAACAGAGAGAGATTCCACATCTTGGAATACACCCTAGAATACTCCTGTATTATTTTTATGCATGGTAATAAAGCTTCTGAAAATTAAGCATCAGTTGTTGGAATGCATCCTCTTCGTTATAGGAATTCAATGTGCTTAGAACTAGAAGGACCTTTTAAGATCATCTAGATTAGCCTATTTTATTAGACGCAAGAAAACTGGAGTACAGAGAAGTTGCCATTTGTCCAAACTAAGTCAGTGAATCAGAAAGCATCTGGTAAATACTTATTGTAATGGCATGTTCCTAGGATACAAAAAAAGGAAAAACAGGCACTGCCCCCAAGCAGTTCATGTTCTAATGTGGGGGGGGGAGGAAATAACTAGGTACTTACAAGATATATTCAATTGGATAGAAGGTAATATCAGATGGAATGTCATGTGCAAGCAACAGTAGAAAGGTCAGAGGTATAGAGTTCATGGTAGAAGTGAAGTATATGAATACTAGAAAAGTTGGAAGGAGCAAGGTTGTGAAAAGCTTTAATTGCCAAAGACAAAATTTTATATTTGACCTGAGAGGTCATGAGGAGCCACTGGAGTTTATTGAATAGGGGGTGGTATGATCAGATTTAGACTTTAGAAAGATTACTTTGACAGTTGAGTGGGAAATGGAGTGAGGAGAAACTTGAAGCAAAACTGATTAAAAGGATATTGCAAAAGTGGAGGCAGAAGGTAATGAGGGCCTGAACTAGAATTGTGGCTGTGAGTGAAGATAAGGAAGTATAGATGTAATGAAGCAGAAATGACAAGATTTAGAAATGGATTAGATATGTAAAGTAGGAGAAAATGAGGAGTAAAGGATGATCACCAGGTCTTTAGCCTGGTTGTCAGGGATGCTGGTTTTGCCCTTGAGGGTAATAGGGAAGTTGGGAAGAGGTGAGAGATTGGTGGGGAAAAAGTTCTGTTTTGGACATGTCTAATTTAAAATAAATGTCTCTGATTTGAGATATCCAAAAGGCAGTTTGTGTTGTGGGACCATTGCAGAAGCATTAAGTAAAAAGAGGTAGGTTTCAAACCCAAACCATCTGACTTCAAATCCTTAAATAAAATACCCATTTGGCCTCAAAACACATCATAGATCCAGTGTGCATGTACTAGTGCCATTTACTTCTCTATTTCACTGAATGAAGAACAAAATACTGATCTTTCTATAGTGAATACATTGTGTTTTCCTTCACATCTTGTTTTTTCATGAAAATCAACCTATACAGCATAACCAGCCCTCATTTTCATTCGACTTATTTTAATTTCTTTGAGGCCTTGGGCATGTGGACTGGTTCCTGTTTTCAGGATCATTTTACTAGCACCTACTGCATTAGAAATTCTCAGCATGAGCTGAAGGGCATTAGATTCTTTGGAAGAAAAGTGTTGTTTCATTTAGCTACTTTATTTGGATTCAAGAAAACAGCAGGAACTGGGAAATGTCAGCCTCGATCAGGAAAAGCCACTTTCTGTTCTTTGTACCTCCAAGGAGGCTGCCTAAATCCCCTTTCTTTTCCCTGTCTTTTTATTTTCATTTTTTAAATGTAGTCTGGAAATGGATTTTCTCCAAGCCTCAGGCCACTGTCCATGGCTAATTTGCTGACACTCAGCTAGTGACTTCACCACTCCCAGTGTACTAGGTCCCATTTTCTTTAAATGAAAGGAAAAGGAACCACAGAAGGGACCAGAGTGATTAAGTCATTGCCTTGAGGGAGAGAGATTTAGGAACTGGAAGAGTAATGACTCTGTAACCTTATAAGATTTCAAAAGCATTAGAAGAAATCAAGGCTCAGAAAGTGACTCCTTTAAGAGTCTCTCTTTGGTAGGCAGATCTAGAATTAAATCATTGGATTCTTACACATCCTGGGATAGCTATTTCTCAAAACTCTGAGACTCAACAGCCACTGCCTGGAACTCCCAGAGGAATAAGAGGATTGGGGGGTGGGGGGTAGGGAATGTGGGGGGAAGCAAAGTTCTCTTAACTTTTCAAACCACAAATATTTAGTCCTAGTTGAGAAAAAGTCCCTGGGGCATGGAGTCCTTATTTGATTCAAACTGTTTGACCCCTCCCTTGTAACTTTTATACATGGGGGCTGAACATGGGAGATAGTGTTCACCCAAGTCAGTGACACTTGGCTCTGGCTAAAGAGCAAGAGCAGAGCAACAAGGAGACTTCAGCAGTCTAGATGCTGCTCAGAACTGTCTGTGAATGGAAATCATTGGGTGGGTGGTTGATGTGAAGAGCTGAAGTTCAGCAGAGAGGAGTGTGTGTAAGTGTAGGGGGGTGGGAGTGATGGAGTGTGTGGGGGATGGAATCTTGGAAACAGCCTGTTTTTCTCAGTGTCTGGCAGCATGGAGACTCTTACTCTCTCTCCAGATGTTC
>JAJPUD010029724.1:0-10255 GCA_023553655.1 Myrmecobius fasciatus
TTAACTGTCTCTTGAAATAAGAACAAGAGTTAAGTCAGTGGGGAGTGGGATTTCCATCTCCTGTTATGCAGTTTACTACCTAATTTCTAGCCTTCTGAGTGAATAGGTATATGAAATAGGCTTTCCCATGTGGCCATCAGCCTCCTATTTCATTCTCCACATTTCTCCAGCCCAATTTCCAGTATACTCTAAGAAGAGGAATGACACCTTCAGCTAAATGATGGATATTTTTGTACCTGCTAATACCCTACACATCTCGGTAATTTTGAACAATTCTACATCATAAATCAAACACAATTCCTTACTCCCACACTACTCAATAACTTTCCCTTATATTTTCAACCTTTCTATTTGACATTTCTAACCAAATATCTCCTATCACTTTTATTGTATTTTCTAGAATGCCAAATCCAGAAGCAACAAAATTTCTTAAATCCTACAACTTTTCCTCTCATTTTTTCCATTCTCTATTATGACAAAAATATAGCTACTGTTTCCAGTTCTGCTTGCACTTTAATTCTTTCCCCTTGATTTACTTATCAGATCATGAGAGATGTAATATTCTTCCCTCCCCATAATCTCCCTCTTAACTCCATCAGTCAGAAATATCTCCCCTGAGAATATAGCAAAGATGGAGGAGAGGAGAAAGGTCTTTGTCTGAATTCTTCCTGGCTTCCCTCAGACCAACACCAGATCAAACTTCTGAACGGATTTTGGAGTGATAGAACCAACAAATATTTAGAGTGTAACAACTTTCCTGCAGAAGATAATTTGGAAGAACTTCAGAAAAGATCTGTTTCAATTGGATATGGGGAGGGGGAGGCAGCTGAGCATGGAAATAGCATAGGGACTCAGGTTAGAATAGCATCTGCATAGTACAGAAATCTTCTGAGAGATTCTCAGCCAAAATACAGCAGCATTGGCCACTCTGCTCTATTTCAGAAAACAGTGGATCAGCAGACTAACTGCAAGACATACAACATAACTACAAAAAGCAAATAGTGACCCCCTGAACCCCAGTATAACATGGGACTTGATCATGCCCATCCAGAATGAGAAGGAAGCCAGAAGCACCAGTTCCAGGGCAGAGTAAAGCCTTTGTTACCTGTAGAGAAAGCTTGTGACAATCTCTTCTTTGCCCTAAGAACAGACCTCAACCTTTAAAAATGAATAAAAAAAAAAAAGCAAAAAGAGCTCTAAACATAGATAGCTTTTATGGAGACAGAGAGGAAGAATTCAAGCCCTGAGGACATTAAAAGTAAAACATCTCCAGAGGAAGCCTCCAAAAGTGATGAATTAGTTTCCATCTCACAAGGTTCTCTTGGAAGAATTCAAGAAGTATCTTAAAAGAGAGAAGAAAATGGTGATAGGAAATGAGAGCTCTGGAAAAGGAAACACAGAATTCTTCAGAAAAAATCACTCCTTAAAAATAGTTTTGGAGAAATAAAAAATGAAATCAACTTCTTGAAAAGCAGAATTTATGAAATGGAAAAAAAAACATTGAACAAAGCCACTCATTTAAAAGTTCAATTGGCCAAATGGAAAAGGAGATAGAAAAGCTAACTAAAGACAATAATTCACTAAAAATTAAACTTGAACAAATGGAGGCAAATGACTCAATAAGACATCAAGAATTAGTTTTAAAAAAAGCCAAAATGAAAAAAAAATAAAAGAAAATGCAAAATACCTCATTGGAAAAACAACTGACTTAGAAAATAGGTCCAAGACAGATAATTTAAGGATTATTGGGCTATCTGAAGATTACAATAAAAAAGAACCAGTACAATACAATATATTTCAAATAATCATCAAGGAAAATTAACCTGATGTTCTAGAACTAGAAAGGAAAATAGCCATTCAAAGAATTCACAGACCACCTCCTAAAACAGACTCCAAAATGAAAACACCAAGGAATGTTGTAGCTACATTACAGAATTATAATATCAAAGAGAAAATATTGCAAACAGCCAGAAAGAAACAATTCAAATATTGAGCAGCCACAATCAGGAATATCCAGGACCTAGCAGTTTCCACTTTAAAGGATCAAAGGGCCTGGGATATAATATTTCAGAGGGCAAAGTAACTTAGACTGCAGCCAACAATCAATTTTCTAGGAAAATTAAGCATTATCTTTCAGGGAAAAGATGGTATTTTCATTTATTTTTGATGAAAAGATCAGAGCTGAAGAGAAAATTTGATCTTCAAATACAAAACTCGATAAGCATAAAAACATACAAAGAGAAGGAAAAAAATTATGCTTTTTACAGGTTAAAGTATTTACATGCCTATATGGGAAGATGACACGTTTAATTTGTGAGAATTGTGTATTTGTTAGGGTATACTTAGAGGGTATAGGTATAATTTGACTTTATTGTGATGATATAAAAAGGCTACTGGTAGAAAAGACATTATACTGGAAGAAAAGGGAAGGGGGAGGTAAAATGGAATAAATTACATTACATGAAGAAGCAAAAAAGACCTATATCAATTGAAGGAAAGAAGGGAGAGAGATGAGCATTGTGTGAATGTTAATCTCACCAAGATTTGGCTCAAAGAAAGAATATCAGACATATAAAATTTAACATAGAAACTTGTCTCATCCTATATGGAAATAGGAGGAAAAGGGTAATGGAAAGGGGGAGATAATAGAAGGGAGAACAGAAGTAGAAGGGGCAGGGGCTGAAAAATGAGAGGGTAGATTAAGGGAGGTGGTGATAAAAAGCAAAACATTGGTGAATGAGGAAAGGGAAAAAGAGAAAAATATAACTTGGAGAAAATAAGATGGTGGGAAATGCAGAGTTAGTCATTTTATGTGTGAATGTGAACAGGATGAACTCTCTAATAAAACAGAATCATATAGCAGACTGGATTAAAAGCCAGAATCCTAGAATGTGTTGTTTACAAAAAATACTTTGAAAAATCAGAGTGATATATACAGAGTAAAGGTAAAAGGCTGGAGCAAAATCTGTTATGCTTGAGGTGAAGTAAAAAAAAAAAAAAAGCAGAGGTAGAGATCCTGATCTCAAATCGAGCAAAAGCAAAAATAGATCTAATTGAAAGAGATAAGGAAAGGGGGTGGAGCCAAGATGGGGGAGTACAGACATGACTCTCTGTGAGCAACTCTGATCGGCCCTCAAACCAAGAACAGATTAAGCCTCTGAACTGATTCTGGACTGAAAGTTCCCTCAAACACTTAGAGTACAACACATTTATATAAAAAAAATTACCTTGGAAGAACTCCGGAGTAGGTCTGTTTCAGATGGGTGGGGGATCGAGCCTCTTGCTACGCTCAGGCGGCAGCACCCAGCCGGGGGGTGGGGAGGGAAGACTGTGGCTGGGAATTAGGATAGCAGATTCTAGGCACCCAGGAAGTCCCTGAGAGATGATTGGGCCATTTGGACCACTTTGCTCTGCTTGCAGGCAGGTGCTTTGGTGGATCTGCCTTTGGTGGAAGGGTGGATTGAGAGCAGCTGAGAGCGCTGACCTGGCCTGACCAGACCCTCATCAGAAGTCAACTATGTGAACTGTCCCAGGGCAAATTGAAGCATCTGTGGGTTCCCTGCTTTAATCAGACCTCAAGCTCTAAAAATGAGTAAGAAACAGAAGAGAGCTATCATCATAGACAGCTTTTATAGAGAGAAATAAGAGCAGACCTCAGATCCTGAGGTTCTTAAAGGGAAAGCAATGCCAGAGAAAACTACAAAGGGAGACATGAGCTGGTCCCCATTTCACAAGACTTTCCTGGAAGATTGCATAAAGAATCTCAAAAGAGAATTACAAGAAAAATGGAGAAATGAATTGAGATCAGTGCGAGAAGGATATAATGCCTTGCAAAAGTGATATGAAAAACACACCAATTCACTGAAAAACAAAACTGGCAAAATGGAAAAAGAATGCAATGAACAAAAAAATTCAATTGGCCAGTTACAAAAGGAGCTAAAGAAGGTAACTGAAGAAAATAATACTTTAAAAATTAAAATTGAACAAATAGAAATGAATGACTCAATAAGACTTCAAGAATCAAACAAAAACAAAAAAAATGAAAAAATAGAAGAAAATATGAAATATCTCCTAGGAAAAACAACTGACTTGGAAAACATATCGAGGAAAGACAATCTAAGGATTATTGAACTCCCTGAAGCCATGCTGAAAAAAAGAACCTAGATGCTATCTTCCAGGAAATCATGACAGAAAACTGCCCTGATGTTTTAAAATCAGAAGGCAAAATCACCATCGAAAGAATTCACAGATCACCTCCTAAAAGAGACCCAAAATTAAAACTTCAAGAAACATCTCGGTCAAATTTCAGGACTATCACACCAAGAAAAAGATATTGCAAGCAGCTAGAAAGAAACAATTCAAATACCAAGGATCTGTAATTAGAATCACACAAGATCTGTCAGCTTCCACATTAAAGGATCTAAAGACCGGGAATCAGATATTCTGAAAAGCAAAGGGACTTCTATTACAGCCAAGGATAAGTTATCCAACTAGAATAAGCATTATCATCTAGGGAAGAAGATGGTCATTCAATGACAGAGGATATTTTCACCAATTTCTCATGAGAAGACCAGATCAGAACAAAAAATTTGACCTCCAAACATAGAACTCAAGATAAGCATAAAAAAGTAAAAAGAACTCTTGAGAACTATATTTCTACTATGGGTATACTCAAAGAATGAGGTTATAATTTGATTTTACTTGGATAATAATGGAAAAGAAATTAGACACTGAAGGGCTATCATACTGGAAAAAGAGGGGAAAGAAGGTAAAATAAAGTAAAAAAGAGGAGGTAAAAATAAGGTAAAATCTCATGAAGAGGCATAGAAAATCAAATGTAATTGAGGGAAAGAAGAGAGGGTGGTGAATATTGTGTAAATCTTACTCTTATAAGATTGGGCTCTAAAAGAGCATATTAGACACTTTGGGTTTCACAAAAAAACTTATCCCTCCTTATAGGGAAGTATGAGGGAAAGGATAAAAGGAAAGGGATAGACTAATAGAAGGGAAAATAAATAAATTAGGGGAAAGATGTAAAAAAAGAGGAAGGGATTTTAAAGGGGGTAGGACTGTTAGAGGGAGGTGGTCATCAAAAACAAAATACTAGGGAGGCAAGAATGAAGAAAGGGGAAAGGGAAGAGAAAAACATAACTTTGGATAAATAAGATGGCAGGAAATACAGATTTAGTTATTTTAACTGTGAATGTGAATGGGATGAATTCTCCCATAAAATGGAAGTGGGTAGCAGACTGAATTAAGCCAGAATCCTACAATATGTTGTTTACAAGAAACACACCTAAAACATAGAGATACTTACAGAGTGAAGGTAAAGATCTGGAGCAGAATCTTTAATGTTTCAAATGAACAACAACAACAACAACAAAAGCAGGGGTAGCAATCATTATCTCTGATCAAGTAAAAACAAAAATAAATCTAATTAAAAGAAATAAGGAAGGACATTATATTTTACTAAAGGGTACCATAGATAATGAAGTGTTATCAATACTAAACATATATTCACCAAGTGGAATAGCATCCGAATTCCTAGAGGAGAAGTTAAGAGAGTTGCAAGAAGAAATAGACAGCAAAACTATACTAGTGGGGGATCTCAACCTTACTCTCTCAGAATTAGATAAATCAAATCACAAAATAAATAAGAAAGAAATTAGGGAGGTAAATAAAATGTTAGAAAACTTAGGTATGAGAGATCTTTGGAGGAAATTGAATGGCTATAGAAGGGAGTTTACTTTTTTCTCAGGGGTTTATGGAACGTATACAAAAATTGACCAAGTATTAAGGCATAAAAACCTCAAAATCAAATGCAGAAAGGCTGAAATAGCAAATGAATCTTTTTCAGATCCTGATGTAATAAAACTCACATGTAATATGAGACGAGGAGAAAATAGACCAAAAGTTAATTGGAAATTAAATAATCTAGTTTTAAAGAATGAATGGGGGAAAGAGCAAATCATAGACACAATCAATAATTTCATCCAGGAGAATAACAATAATGATATAACATACCAAAATGTGTGGGATACAGCCAAGTGGTTATAATGGGTAATTTTACATATCTAGACGCTTATTTGCATAAAATAGAGAAAGAGAAGTTCAATGAATTGGGCTTACAATTAAAAAGCTAGAAAAAGAGCAAATTAAAAGCCCCCAATTAAATACCAAATTGGAAATTCTAAAGATAAAAGGGGAGATTAATAAAATTGAAAATAAGAAAACTATTGAATTAATAAATAAAACTGAATTGGTTTTATGAAAAAAAAACAACAAAATAGATAAGCCTTTAGTTAATTTGATTAGAAAAAGGAAAGAGGAAAATCAAATTGTTAGTCTCAAAAATGATAAGAGAGAACTTTCCTCCAATGAAGAGGAAATTAAAGTTATAATTAGAAGTTACTTTGCCCAACTTTATGCTAATAAATTTAATAATCTAAATGAAATGGAGGAACATCTAAAAAAATATAGATTGCCCAGGTTAACAGAAGAGGAAATAAATTATTTAAATTGCCCCATTTTAGACAAAGAAATAAAACAAGCTATTAATCAACTCCCTAAGAAAAAATTTCCAGGGCCCGATGGATTTACATGTGAATTCTACCAAACATTCAAAGAACAATTAATTCCAATATTATATAAACTATTTGAAAAAATAGGGAAAGAAGGTGTACTACCACATTCCTTTTATGATATAGATATGGTGCTGATAGCTAAACCAGGTAGGGTGAAACCGAGAAAGAAAACTATAGACCCATTTCCCTAATGAATATTTATGTAAAAATTTTAAATATGATATTAGCAATGAGATTACAGAAAGTCATCCCAGGATAATACACTATGACCAAGTGGCATTTATACCAGGAATGCAGGACTGGTTCAATATCAGGAAACTATCAGCCTAATCAATTATATTAATAACCAAACTAACAAAAACCATATGATTATCTCCATAGATGCAGAAAAAGCATTTGATAAAATCCAACACCCATTCCAATTAAAAACACTAGAGAGTATAGGAATAAATGGGCTTTTCCTTAAAATGGTTAGTAGCATCTACTTAAAACCTTCAGCAAGCATCATATGTAATGGAGACAAACTAGAACCATTCTCAATAAGATCAGGAGTGAAACAAGGCTGCCCACTGTCACCATTAGTATTTAATCTTGTATTACAAATGTTAGCTTTGGCAATAAGAGAAGAAAAAGAGATAAAAGGAATTAGAGTATGTAATGAAGAAACCAAATTATCACTCTTTGCAGATGACATGATGGTATACTTAGAGCACCCTAGAGACTCAACTAAAAAACTACTAGAAACAATTCACAACTTTAGTAAAGTTGCAGGATACAAAATAAATCCACATAAATCATCAGCATTCTTATATATTACCAACAAAGTTCAGCAGCAAGAGATAGAAAAAGAAATTCCATTCAGAATAACGGATGATAGCATAAAATATTTGGGAATCTATCTGCCAAGAAAAAGTCACAAACTATACAAACTAAACTACAAAACACTTTCCACACAAATAAAATCAGACCTAGTCAATTGGAAAAACATTAAGTGCTCAAGGGTAGGCTGAGTGAATATAATAAAAACGACAATACTACCCAACTAATTTACTTATTTAGTGCCATACCAATCAAACTCCCCCCAAATTATTTTACAGATCTAGAAAAAATAGTAGCAAAATTCATTTGGAAGAAAAAAAGGTCAAGAATTTCAAGGGAATTAATGAAAAAAGGCTGATGAAGGTGGCCTTGCTGTACCAGATCTAAAACTATATATAAAGCTGCAGTCATCAAAACCATTTGTTACTGGCTAAGAAATAGAGTAGTAGATCAGTAGCATAGGATAGGTTATCAGGATAATTTAGGCAATAACTTTAACAATTTAGTGTTTGATAATCCCAAAGACCCCAGCTTTTGGGATATGCACTCACCATTCAACAAAAACTGCTGGGAAAATTGGAAACTAATGTAGAAGAAATTAGGGCTTGACCCATACCTAACACCAAGATAAGATCTAAATGGGTTCATGATTAAGACATAAAGAGTGATATTATAAGCAAATTAGAGTAACATAGTATAGTTTCCCTCTCAGACCTGTGGAGATGGAATAAATTTATGTCCAAAGAAGAACTGGAACTCTTAATTGAACACCAGATAGATAATTTTGACTATATTAAGTTAAATGTTTTTGTACAAACAAAACTAATGCAGACAAGAGTAGGAGGGAAGCAATAAATTGGGAAATCATCTTTACATTTAAGGGTTCTGACAAAGGCCTCATTTCTGAAATATATAGAAAATTGTCTCATATTTATAAGAATTCAAGCCATTCTCTTATCGATAAATGGTCAAAGGATATGAACAGGCAATTTTCAGATGATTTCTAGTCATATGAAATGGTGCTCCAAATCACTATTGATCAGAGAAATGCAAACTAAGACAATTCAGGGGTACTACTACACACCTGTCAAATTGGCTAAAATGACAGGAAATGATAATGATGAATGTAGATGGGAATGTGGGAAACCTGGGACACTGATACATTGTTGGTGGAACTGTGAACCGATTCAACCATTCTGGAGAGCAATTTGGAAATATGCTTAAAAAGTTATCAAACTGTGTATAGCCTTTGACCCAGCAGTGTTTCTATTGGACTTATATCAGAAAGAGATCTTAAAGGAAGGAAAGGGCCCCACATGTGCAAGAATGTTTGTGGCAGCCCTTTTTATAGCAGCTAGAAACTGTAAACTGAATGGATTCCCATCAATTGGAGAATGGCTGAACAAATTATGGTATATGAATGTCGTGGAATATTGTTATTCTATAAAAAATGACCAGCAGGATAATTTCAGAGAGTCCTGGAGAGACTTGCATGAACTGATGCAGAGTGAAATGAGCAGAATCAGGTGATCATTATACACAGCAACAACACTACTATGTGATGTTCAGTTCTGATGGACATGGCTCTCTTCAACAATGAAATGTTTCAAACCAGTTCCATTTGTTCAGTGAAGAAAGCCATATACACCCATAGAGAGGGATATAAAAATGTTTGAAACCAGTTCCTATTGTTCAGTGAAGAAAGCCACATAAACCCACAAAGAGGGATATGAAATATGGACCACAACATAACATTTTCATGCTCTCTATTGATGTTTGCTAACATTGTGTTTCCTTTCTCAGATTTTTTTTCTTGTAGATACAATTTTTCTTGCACAACAATGATAAGTGTGGAAATATGTATACATATATTCAATTTGTCAAGTATTTTAACATAATTAACATGTAGTAGACTTCCTGCCATCTAGGGGAGGGGTGGGGACTAGGGAGGAAAAATGTGTAGCAGAAAGCTTTGTAAGGGTCAATGTTAAAGAATTATCCATACATATGTTTTGTATATAAAAAAGATTTAATAAAATAAAAAAGAGATAAGGAAGGACACTACATCCTATTTAAAGGTACCATAGAAAATGAAGTCACAGCAATACAAAGCATATATGAGTCAAGTGCATCCAAATTCCTAGAATAGAAGTTAAGATAGCTGCAAGAAGAAACAGGCAGCCAAACTATAGCAATGGGAAATCTCAGCCTTGCTCTACCAGAATTAGATAAACCACCAAAAAATAAGGAAGAAGTTAAGGAGGTAAATAGAATTTAAGAAACATTAAGTATGAGACCTTTGGAGAAAACTGAATGGAGACAAAAAGGAATATACATTTTTCTCAGTGTATGTGGAACCTTCACAAAAATTGACTGTGTATTAGGGCATAAAAACCTTAAAATCAAATGCACAAAGACAGAAATAGTAAATACATCTTTTTTTCAGGTTATGATGTAATAAAAATACCTCTAATAAAGCACCAGGCAAAAATAAACCAAATATTAACTGGAAACTAAATAATCTACTTCTGAAAAATGAGTGGTTGTAACAAGTCATAAACACAATAAATAATTTCATTCAAGACAATTATGATCATAAGACAACATACCAAAACCATGGGATGCAGCCAAAGCAGTTCTTAGGGGAAATTTTATATCTCTAAATATCTACATGAATAAAATAGAAAAAGAGAAGATCAATGAATTGAGCATGCAACTTAAAAAGCTAGAAAAGCAACAAATTAAAAACCTCAAATTATTACCTATTTGAAATTCTGAAAATCAAAGGGGAGATTAATACAATTGAAAGTAATATATATATATATATGTATATATATATATATATATATATA
>JAJPUD010029725.1:0-13694 GCA_023553655.1 Myrmecobius fasciatus
TCATCAGGGGTTCAGTGGTTCACAATCTATCCCCCTCAATAGGCAGATCCTCCAAACCACCTGCCGGCAATCAGAACAGATTGTTCCAAGAGGCCTGCAGAAGACTCCCAGGTGTGTGAAAAGCACAAGGCTCCCACTCCTGTTCCGACTCCTGTTCCAGCTCCCTGCTCCAGCTCCCTGTCCCGGTCTCCCTGTGCTGCAGTCTGGGTTTAGTAGACTACTCCCCTGCCCAATTAAAACAGACCTGTTTTGAGGTTTTTCCAGAGTATCTTCTTCTAGAATCGTGTTGTTCTCCAGATATTGTGGATTTTTTTGCTTCAGAATCAGTCTAGAGGCTTCATATGTTGTTGGTTTGAGGGGAGGTTAGATAGAGGAGGTTACAGAGACTACTGCCTGATCTCCGCCACCATGGCTCCACCCCAGGAAGGAAACCAATAATGAGGTGATTCAAACAACTTATTGCTCAGTGATGAAGAAAGTCATATACAACCATAGAGAGGCCTGTGGGAATTGAGTGTGGACCATAACATAGCATTTTAATGCTTTCTCTGAAAGTTTGCTTTTTGCATTTTGTTTTCCTTCTTTGGTTGCTTTTTTTTCTCTTTCTAGATCTGATTTTTATTATGCAGCAAGATAATTATATAGATATGTATACACGTATTGGATTTATCTTATGTTTTAAGATACTTAACATGTATCCTACTACCTGCCATCTAGGGAAGGCGGTGGGGAGAAGGAGGGAAAAATTTGGAACAGAAAATTTTGCAAAGGTCAATGTAGAAAACTTACTTATATATTCTGTAAATAAAAAGTTTTAATAGAAAAACATAGTATTTTCACTTTTTTGTTGTTTGCTTGTATTTTGTTTTTTTTCTCATTTTTTCCTTTTTGATCAGATTTTTCTTGTATAGCATGATAATTATGGAAATATGTATAGAAGAATTTCATATGTTAAACATATTTTAGATTATTTGCCATCTATAGGAGGGAGTTGGGGAAAGGGAAGGGGAAAAAACTTGGAGCCCAAGGTTTTACAAGGAAGAATGATGAAAATTATGCATATATTTTGAAAATAAGCTTTAATAAAAAAAGAAACTGAAAACAATAAATGCTAAACATTGTTTTATGTCCCATATAAGAAAAATAAATGTTAAATAAATTTTTTAAAAAGAAATTGAGACTCAGAGAGATTAAGTATCTTGCCTTCTATCACAACTGTAGTAGTAACTGTTAGTTCTAGCATTTGAATTCAGTGATTCCAAGTTTATGTCTTTTTCCACTTCTCGAATGAATAGCTAGGAACTCAAAGGAATCCATTGCTGTCAATGCATTTCAGAAATTGAATTTGTACATTGAGATTACAATTTTCTCATAGAAAAATTCTGAATATTTTTTTCATCTTTGCTTGCTTCCAAAATGTACCTTCTTAAATGGAGCTCTGAGGAAAAAAATAAAGACTTGCTTTTATAGGGTTGTGGAGATGCACTTCAGCTTCGCTAATGGACTGACATTATTTTAACTAGACATTAAAAGCCAAGGTGTGTTTAGAAAAAGTGGAGCCTTTTATCATCTGAGCTATTCCATTTTTAAGGTACATGGTAGTTCCTTAAAAAAAAAAAGAACAGGAAAGAAATTACACTGCTATATGAAAAACACAACAAAGACAAAAATCTTTTATCTCCTGCCAGCGAGCAGTCCTGAAAACAAATCGGTCTCCCCACTACAGCTTCAAGCTGCAATCACTTAGGTAAGAAAAATCCAAGTGTAGATTCTTCGGCCATTTTTCATTTGCTGTAATGGTTTTGTTTAGAAGAGAAAAAAAATCCAACAGAAGAAAGGTCATTTGTACATTATATTACTTAACAGAGTGCTTACTAAGTTTAAAAGCTATGTTAAAAAATATTTAGTTAAGGGATGTTTCAGAAATTTTGTTATATATTTAAGCTTATGTTAGCCAACTATGGTGTGACCATTTGGAAATAATTTGCCAAAAAGTTTAGAAGGCTCTGTTTCAGAAGCTCCAAGTCATTTGTGTAACCCATTATAAGTATTATAGTATTAATTTACATTTACACATTATTTTAAGGTACACAAAGCCCTTTTGGCAGATCGCACCTGGGGATATCCCCCCAAATCATTTGGGGTGAGAAATCTTCCATATTCAATGTACTCCATGAATTCTGATCTACTCAAAAGTCATATTTCATGAATCTTTACCAATGTGTACATGCTTATTAGTCATACAGAGATCCCAAATTATTTAAATCAAAGTCATTGATCGAAATACCATAATGGACAAATAGAACATTTTCTTGTTGCTCTGGGGCATGCTACAATAAATACGCATATCATTAGTGTAGGAAGGGAACTTATAGGGTACATGTGTATATATGTGTAGGGGTACAATAGTTTTGTTGTGCACGTGTGTGTGTGTATGTGTGTATGTGCTCAGGACTGCAAACATTAATATTAGCTAATGGTCATGTCTTGTGATTAATGCAAATATATTGTACTTAGTTCAGAGGCTTCATCTTACCTGAGAGGGTCTTTCTTAATTGCCCCAACCATTAGCATTCTTTCTACCCTCCAGCAAATTGCGTTGTAGTTGTATTTGCTATACACTTTTTCATCATGTATGCGTATGTATATGTATATATATATACATATACATACGCATACATGATGAAAAAGTGTATAGCAAATACAACTACAACGCAATTATATATCTATATATACATATATATACATATACACACACACATATATATATATACATATATACACACACACATGTATATGTGTATATGTTTTTATGTGTATCTCTCTGTGTGTGAAAGCTTTTTGAGTATAGGATTATATCTGCCATGCACATTTTCAGTCATTTTTTACTGATACTTGACTCCTCATGACCCCATCTGAGGTTTTCTTGGCGAAGATACTGAAGTGGTTTGCTATGTTCTTCTCCAGTTCATTTAACTGATGAGGAAACTGAGGCAAAGAAAAGTTAAATATCTTGCCTAGCATCATATAGCTACTAAAAGTGTGAGGCTGGATTTGAACTCACAAATATGAATCTTCCTGACTTCAGTCCCAGTGCTCTATCCACTACACCATCTAGCTGTCCACCATGTATATAGTAGTGTATTTTACAAATGATTAAATTTATAATTGCAATGCTTACATTTCCTATCCTCAGGTATATGGCATAAGGTTCTAAGCCTAACACTAAATTCAGTGGACTTATAACCACCATACTGTTCTATACATATTTGACTATAGTGACTCATGAAGAGAAATCTATGTCTAAGAATAAAATAATAAATACAAAACCTGACACTAGGGAATCTTATTCTTGCTTTTCATGTGAACAAAGAAACTATAACTGATAATATGAGGAGAAAATTGAAGCAGAAGCTTTAATTCCATATTTTTTTCCAGGAAGGGGCATGCTGACATTTTACATGATGGATAATCAAGGCAACAAAAATAAAGCCATGAGAGCTGAAGCTTGGACTGGGATTTCTGAAGGTTTCAGTGTTTGTGCATTTGCACACAAAAAAAGCTGGCAACTAGCATGAAATCTGGTGACAGCATGAAAGTGCCTGAGAACAAGAAATCCTCTAGAAGAAAGAGAAACAACAGGACAACGAAATGAAGAATTCAGTATAAAAGGTCAGTGTGAAAAACTTAGTCTAAGGTTATAGCAGAAAATTAAATGTTGTTCTTGTTTTTCTACAGTTGTGTCTAATTCTTCATGAACCTATTTGGGGTTTTCTTGACAAAGATATTGGAATGGTTTACCATTTCCTCCTCCAGCTTATTTTACAGATGAGAAGACTGAGATAAACAGGGTTGAATAACTTGCCCAGCATCACACAGCTAGTAAGCATGTGAAACCAGCTGTGAACTATTTTCTTGACACCAGCCCAGCTCTTTATCCATTGGGCTATTTAGCTACTAAAAGTTTAAAAATAGCCCAAGATTTATTAATAGCCACAATACCTTCCTCAGATATAGATGTTTTTGTAAAACTCATGTTTTAGCACACATCTCTTCAATTCATCCCCAGCAGTATCCATAATCAAAGTATCTTCTCCAAGGGACAGATATTTTGTTACTTGTACAAATGTCTGAGGGGACTCAACCTTCTCAGCATGACTAGAGTCTTGCTTGATTGCTCGTCTTACCTTTTAAACAGTAAACTTCTTAGGAGCAACATCTGTGTCAATTGTACATTTGCATGACCAGTTCTTGGCATCCATCTTTGAATGATTTATATTATATAATCAAACATAATAAGTGTTTGATAAAAATGTTTAAATGAATTAAAATTTTCATTCATGTTTCTTCCCTCATTTTTGAAAGGTAGTTCTTGGAGAGTAGGAAGTCATTTCTATAATCATTGATATGTACAGAATAAACATGCCTAATTTTAAAGGAGAGGACTTTCCCTCCAGTGTCCAGCTACTATTAGTGTGCCTTTTACCACAGAAGTAAGTGATTTAATTCACTTTTTTTGTCTGTCCTTCCTTAGAACATTGGCAGCAATGTAAACCATCTTAGATTAAAATGAAGTCCCTCTCAGATTATAAATATGGCTACAATTGAAGTGACTGGTTTGTTGTCTAGGAATATTAATTCTTCAGAGTTCTTGGGAGGAAATCCAGTTTAGCTCAATTTAATAAATATGACGACTTGTTGCAAGGCATTGGAGAAAAGTAAATGTTGCCTTGATTTTTTTTTTCCTGAGGCAATTGGGGTTAAGTGACTTGCCCAAGGTCACACAGCTAGGAAGTGTTAAGTGTCTGAGACCAGATTTGAACTCAGGTCTCCCTGAGTTCAGGGCTGGTGCTCTATCCACTGCACCACCTAGCTGCTCCTGTCTTGCTTTTTAAGAAAGAAAAAATGCTCAGATTTTTGAGCTTCATTTCAAATACTATCTAATCCAAAATTCACTACTAATGTATTCACTACTAATGAACATTTCTAAATGGAAGTGATAGTCATAAAGATCCAAGATGGTTGGTTGGTGGTGATAGTTGTTCTTTTCAAAGTCTTCTTAAAGAAGAACAAGATGGAATCACTATGTTGGAATTAAGGGACAATGTGTCTGACTGTGGATGATTAGACAAAATGAGCTTGAATGGCTCTACCACAGATCAGGCATAAATAGTCCCTATGATTATTTGGAGAGAAGATGTCTCTAAATTTGAGCATTTCACATTTTTCTTTGCTCATAGAGTACAGTGCCTTCTTTGATGTGGAGATGTCATATTGGGTAGTCCTATACCAGCATCTCTCATATCTCACAATCAGTTCCAGAGTTCTTCACAGAGAACTGGAGAGAAACCTTGTATCACTTCTTCTCATTTCTACATTAGTATTTTGTGTGAGTTCTTAATAAAATAGTCTCTTAGACAAAGGTTTTTTCACATTTAAACAACAAGGCCAACCCTTTGGAAATGCACTCTCTATAGCAATTGGCATGCCTGTAAATTCAACTTGAGACAAGACCTAAAAAGTACTGGCAAAGTACCTTATCTTGCCAGGTGATCTTCATAGTCTTCCTAAGACAGTTCAAATGGAAGCAATTTAGTCTCCCTGTCATGGTACTGGTATACTGTCTAGATTTCACAAGTATACATCAATGAGATCAGCACAATGGCTCTGTAGGCCTTTGGTTAGGTAGGCAGTGTAATACTGGAATACATCCCTGGAAATTATACTGCCAAAATAAATTAACTTATCCACAGCATTCAAAATTTCTCTGTTTGCTGTAACTGATGATTTCATGCATGGATAGTGTGATGCTGGCTGGTGGAGAATGCATGTTTTCTTTTTGTTAATTATAAACCAAATTAACACAAGCAGCAGTGGATTTGTTGCATCTCATACTCAGATGCTGCATTAAGTGCACAATAGTTTCTAAATAAAAAGATATGCACCAACTCCATCTACCGTAAGTCTTAGCTTTTAGCTCTTTCAAGTTAAATAATTTGCCATTATTGAGGTAACTAACCTTGATGCTCTTTATATCCTTGTTGATGTAAACAACAACATCACTCAAAACATCATGTTAAAAAGCATGAAAACAAGCACACAGCCCTGCTTTCCTCCATTGGTAATCAGAAACATGTGAGAATATTTTCCATTAACCAGAATCTTCAGAAGCTGATCTTCATGAAATTGATGTGCATCCTTGATAAATTTCTCCAGGAAAATAAATTTTGATGTGATTTTCCATGTGCCCTCATGATTGACAAAATTAAAAGCCTTGGTTAGATCAATGAATGTCTTGTATAGACCTCTGTAGAACCCCTGACATTTTTCCTTAAGTTTTCAAGCATAAAACACCCATTATTGACCATTGCTTGGCCCTTTCTGAAGTCACACTAGCTCTTGGGCAGATGGCTATCTTCCAGGTGAAGGATCAGTCTATCAATGAGGAGTCTGGGAAAGAAACTTGCCAGTAATAATCAAAAGAAAGACCCTTCCATGATTGTCACAAGTCATTCTGTTTCCTTTTCTTTTATAAAGATGGACAGTGTAAGCATTTTTTTAAATTTTATGTTATTTGCAAAACATATGTAATTCTTCAACATTAACCCTTACATAGCTGTCTGTTACAGATTCCCCCCCCAACTCCCCACCCCTCCCCTAGATGGCAGGATATCCACTACATGTTAATTATGTTAAAATACTTGGCAAATCGAATATATGTATACATATTTCCAAACTTATCATTGTTGTGCAAGAAAAATCGTATCTGCACAAAAGACATATCAGATAAAGGAAACATAATGCAAGCAAATATCAATCAAGAATATGAGAATGTTATGTTGTGGTCCACATTTCACATCCCTCTCCCTGGGTGTATATGGCTTTCTTCAGTGAACAATTGGAAGTGGTTTGAAACATTTCATTGTTGAAGAGAGCCATGTCCATCAGAATTGATCGTCATATAGTATTGTTGTTGCCGTCTATAATGATCTCCTGGTTCTGCTCATTTCACTCAGCATCAGTTCATGCAAGTCTTTCCAGGTCTCTCTGAAATCATCCTGCTAGTCATTTCTTACAGAACAATAATATTCCATAATATTCATATACCATAATTTATTCAGCCATTCTCCAATTGAAGGGCATCTATTCAGTTTCCAGTTTCTAGCCACTACAAAAAGGGCTGCCACAAACATTCTTGCATATGTGGGGCCCTTTCCTTCCTTTATGATTTCTTTGGGATGTAAGCCCAATAGAAATGCTGCTGGGTCAAAGGGTATGCACAGTTTGATAACTTTTTGAGCAGAGTTCCAAATTGCTCTCCAGAATGGCTGGATCTGTTCACAGCTCCACCAACAATGCATCAGTGTCCCAGCCTTCCCACACAGTGTAAGCATTTTTGACTTCTTTGGGATATAACCTTTTCTTGCCCTATACTTCAGAGAATTTTTATCAGTTCTTATATAATCAGTGAACCTTCTAGGTTTCCCATTGCATCTAGGGCCATCTCTAATCATTTTTATTTATATCTTGCCACTGGACCTAGATGACTCTGGAAGAGAGAATAAGGCTGGTGACTTTGCATAGTCCTGCCTCACTTAAATCCAATTCAGTTGCAAGTCATGATGTTCCTTCCTGATGGTATTGGTTCTCTTCTATAATAAAGGAGAAATAATAAAGCTCAGCTGCAATAAAATTAGTACCAGGGCTTTACCACATGAGAAAAGCTAAATGGTATTCAAAATTCTTTTTCAGTTGGAAGTTAGGGTAAAGAGAGCTGGATTTCAACCTGAAGAATTCAATCAGTGGCTTTAACATTGGTTGACAATAGTCTGTTGAGAATGCTATGGAAGTGTGCAGCACTTCTCTCCAGAATGATGTCTTTATCACTAATCAATGTTGCTCCATTAACATCGTAGTTGAAATGCATCACAGATCTCTGCCCCATAAATAGTCTACACAGCACCGAGAAAGTGCACTGGATTGTTGCTATTAGTGTAAAACTGAATTTCTCTGCCTTCTTACTGAGCCAAGAATCCTTCATCTTTTTATGTTTTGCTTACACTTTACTTTTGATAGAGTTAAATTCTTCCTTCTTAGAGATGGATAAAATATCATACTGGAAAATCCTATGAAGTTCTAATTTCTTTTTTTTTTTAGCAGTTTCTTAACTTTCTCATTAATTTTACCAAACAAATCTTGGTGTTTGTGAATGTTCTGGCCCAGAGGAGTAAATGAGGAGTAAATGATATGCCAATTTTCTGGAAGCTACTCACCTCCTTTTTTTTTAATCTAATAACTAAATTGGAAAAGGAAATTAAAAACTATGCTTTATATAGTATTTTTACCTTTTGTTGGTTGTTTGCTTGTTTCTTTTTCTCAATTTTCACCTTTTGAGCTGATTTTTATTGCTCAGCATGACCAATATGAAAATCTATTTAGAAGAATTGCACATGTTTAACATATATTGGTTTGCTTGCTTTCTAGGTAAGGGGGTAAGGGAGGAGGGAGAGAGAAAAGTTTGGATCATAGCATTTTGCAAAGGTGAATGTTGATGACTATCTTTGCATATATTTTGAAAAATGAAAAAGGTATTATAAATTGATTTTAAAAAGAGCTATGCTTTACCTCTGTAAGGACAGGTGTCAAGTACACTAATCAATTACCTTTTCCTACTGAAAATAACAAAATTCAACATCTCAGCTTTATCAAATGAAAATAATCAATTAATTGGAGGAATAAATTGTTTCTGTACAATAATTGGGAATCTAAATTGAATCAGTCAGATGCTTTAGTCAATGTAAAAAGTCTTTAAGCACTTTAAGAGTGCTTGAAAGGAGACCTTGGATGAAATGAAATGACATCACACAGGAAGCACATTAACACTTGCTTAGGAATATATTCCCAATCTATAGGTTTTTCTATTTTGAGAAGCATAGCGTGCCAATTTGGAACCCCATTTTTTATGTAGAAATTAAATGTTGCAAGTCTTTCAGCTTGTCCCAGAATAGAAATTTTGGAGGATTAAACAGAAGATTCCCAATCTTTAGCCCCAGTGTAGGTTCCCCCTCCTGCCCTCCAATTTTGGTCAAGATAAAGAAATTATAGACTACCATAGGTGCTTTTTCAAATGGAGGTTCCAAGGAAAAAAAATAACTGATAAGAGAAAGAAACCATGGTAGAGGAAGTGTTTCTAGTATGAGCAGGCTTCTTCCTCTTAAAACATCTTAAAGATCCTAACAGAACCTTTTGTTTTTATCCTTTGCAATATTTTTTTTTAAATGAGCTAACATTCCTCTGGTTTCTGTGTGGAAGAGAATGTTACAGGATTGTAGGTGGGTAATTTATAGCAACTATATCACTGAATACTACTGTTTTGAAAACCATCTGTTTCCAAAAACTAATTAATTGACATCAGTGATTAATTGAGTGATTAATTGACATCAAGTGATAATAGTTGAAGGAAGTACATCAGCCGGAGGTTGTGAGCTATAGCATTAGTTTAATACTCTCTGACTTCTCGTGGATACTCTTACTTCTTCAGTAGTTAAAATGTTTGTCCCTAACCGGCCAATGTTTGTAGAAGCTAGGATAGTAGCCTCCAAATCCATGCTGGAGAGAAGAAAGTGAGAGAAGGAAAAAGAGGAGAAGGAAAGAAGCAAAGGAGAAAGGGAAGAAAGAAAGAAGAAAGGGACATATGCAGGGAAGGATGAAGGGAGGGAGGAAGAAAGGAAGACAGCCCTTTATTAATTTTTCAGTATGTTCCAGGCATTGTGCTCAGCTTTAGAAAACAGATGTAAAAAGAGGAATTCTGAGTCTACAGGACCTTATTTCTAAAGGGATAGGAAACACACATAGTAAGCGTGGTAACTAAGGAGATGAATTTTAGTCTGGAAAGTCAAAGGGATTAGTGAATATTCTTTCCAATAATATTTATTTAATTGTAGTTAGCAGATGAAGAGGGGAGGGAATATGTCTATGGCAGCATGACAGGAAGATGATCAGAGTGTATTATGGTATATCGGGGGATATATAAGTGCTGGAGTATTATATTATTCAGGCCTACACATCCATAGAGAGAAAGCTAGAACTCTATCAGATTAGGGAAAGTGCAACAACATAGGAGGAATTTTTCATGATATTTTATGAACAACATGGTGATATCTAAAGCTAAAATTCCTGCCTAATTCCCTGAGAGATGAAGACACTTGGCCAGAATTATGCCATAGCATATGCCTCATAGAGAGATATTAATAGTTAGTTGTATAATTAGTTAATAGCATAATTAAGTGATTTTAGACCTGTTTGTCAGACTATTCCCAATGAGTAACCTTTCATTTTTATTATCTTCATGATGGAATTTAAACTAATTTGGCATTTATATTTCTTCACAATATGGCTATCCTCCACCTTTCTAGATTCATGACTTCTAAGTATACCTATTTCTCTGTTACAATTATTCTCCAAAAATCTCTAAACCTCAATGCCTTTTTATGCACTATCCTATTGTAGGCCTGGTGTCCTCTCCATCTTCATTCTCCTTGGCTGCCTTCTTAAAGTAGTGCAGAGGCAATATCCTTTCTTCTTACTTCCCTTTGTCCTTCTTTACAAAATTATGAGGTATTTGCTTATTTCTGAATGTTACATATAGATATCAGGACAGTTTTATTCTTTCGTTGGTACCTTCTGCACTTAAAACTAAACTTTACAAACTATAGGAACTTACTTGAATTAATTGAATTAAATTAAAATTAATTGACTATAGACAATCAGAATGTGGAAGAAGCAACTAGAGGAGAGAAAGCAGGAAGTTTCCTTAGGGAATGGTAACTATAATTTAGCTTAATTAGATCTATCAATTAAGAAGCATTTATTAAGAGACTGCTGTATAATAGACATTGTGCTAACAAAGACAAAATGAAACAGTTCCTGCCCTCAAGGTGCTCATATTCTCCTTGGAGTAGACAGATTCTACATATATGAGCACATATATGCTATAAAGGATAAAAACTGGATCTGATTTCACTTGTAGTGCAAACTCTTCCATAAAGAAGCGTGATTAATATTCATAGCTATCCTTCAAGTCTTAGTTGTCTGAGATACTATGAAGTTGAATAAACTGTCCAGTGTCACAGAGTCATGTGTCAAAGTCCGGGCCTGACCTTGATAATCCTGGCTTTGAGACCACATTGCTTCCATACAAATCTTTGTTTGTTTTAGGATACAGAAATGAGAGTAAGGATTAGAAAAAGACTTTTATGTAGAAAGCATAATTCATGGTGAGTTTTAAAGAAAATTTGATGTTAATGTTAGTGATAATTAGCATTGGTATGGTGTTTTAATGTTTGCAAAATGCTTTATAGATTTCCAATCCTCAGAAAAACCCTGTAAAATAGATATTATTATCACCTCAATTTTTAAGATAAGGAAATTGATATTCAGAGAGGTTGATTCTTGCCCCAAATTACAGAGCTCCTAAATAACTAAAGGCAGATTGGAAATCATTCTTCCTGACTTCCCATTCAATATGTTATTCACTATACTACACAGCCCTCTCAGACACAGAGGTAAGTATGAGGGACATTCAGTGCAGAGAACAAAAATGAAAAATGAATAGTCATGTGTGAGGAATAGTAGTAAAGCCAGCTTGATTGAAGTATGCAGTATGAAGTCATAATAAACTGTTAAAGGAATGGTAGAAATGAATTAAGAAAAGGAAGAGGGAATAAGTATTTTGTAGCTACCATGTGCTAACTACTGTACTTAGTCTTTTACAAATATCTCATTTGGTTCTCACAACTTTGCATACGGGGAACTTTGAATTTCGAACAGAAGAGCGTGTAGAGTTTTTCATTATAGAGATAACAGTGAGCCCCAGCATTTTATTAAGTAGGATAGAGACATGGACAGACTGTACTTTAAGAAATCCCTTTTGACAATCTAAGGATTATTGGACTTCCTGAAAGCCATGATGAAAAAAAGAATTTAAACACTACCTTCCAGGAAATCCTGAAAGAAAACTGCCCTGAGATTGTAGAATCAAAGGGCAAAATCACCATTGAAAGAATTCACCTATCACCTCCTGAAAGAGACCCCAAAATTAAGACCCCAAGGAATATCGTGGCTAAATTTCATGACTATAGCACCAAGGAACAGATTTTGCTAGCAGCTAGAAAGAAACAATTCAAATACCGAGGTTCAATAATTAGAATCACACAGGATTTGTCAGCTTCCACACTGAAGGATCGAAGGGCATGGAACCAGATATTCCGAAGGGCAAAGGAACTTGGATTACAACCAAGAATAACCTATCCAGCTAGAATGAGCATTATCCTCCAGGGAAGAAGATGGTCATTCAATGATATAGGTGAATTTCACCTATTTCTAATGAAAAGACCGGATCTGAACAAAAAATTCGACATCCAAACACAGAACTCAAGAGATGCATAAAAAGGTAAAAAGGAAAAGACTCTTGAGAACTTTATTTTTACTAGGGGGATACTTAAAGTTTGGGGGTATAATTAACTAGATATTACTTTGATAATATGAAAAAGAAAACTAGAGGGGAAAATGTTGTCATACTGGGGAAAAGAGGGAAAAAGTGGTAAAATAAGATCTAAAAAAAAAGGAGGTAAAAACAAGGTAAAATCACTTGAAGAGGCAAAGAAAACCTAATATAATTGAGAGAAAGAGGAGAGGGAGATGAGCACTGTGTAAATCTTACTCTCATCAGGTTGGGCTCTAAAAGTGTATATCAGACATCTGATTTCACATAGAAACTTGTCTGTTGCTAGAGGGAAGTGGGAGGAAAAGGAGGAAAAGTAAGGGACAAACTAATAGAAGGGAAAATAGAAGAATCAGGGGAAAGGAGTAAAAACAGGGGGAAGGGAGAAAGGGGAAAGGAAAGGGGAGTATTGTTTGGGGGAGGGGTCATCAAAAGCAAAGTACTGAGGAGGGGGGAAGGGAGAAAGGGGAAAGGAAAGGGAAAAACATAACTTGGGTAAATAAGATGGCAGGAAATAAAGAATTAGTTATTCTAACTGTGAATGTGAATGGGATGAACTCTCCCATAAAGCGGAAGCGGATAGCAGACTGGATTAAAAACCAGAATCCCACAATATGTTGTCTACAAGAAACACATTTAAAACATAGTGACACATACAGAATGAAGGTAAACGGCTGGAGCAGAAAATATTATGCTTCAGGTGAACAAAAAAAAGCAGGGGTAGCAATCCTTATCTCAGATCAAGTAAAAGCCAAGATAGATCTAATCAAAAGAGATAAGGAAGGAAACTATATTTTATTAAAGGGTACCATAGATAATGTAGCAATATCTATATTAAATATATATGCACCAAGTGCAATAGCACACAAATTCCTAGGGGAGAAATTAAGAGAGATGCAAGAAGAAATAGACAGCCAAACGATACTAGTGGGGGATCTCAACCTTGCTCTCTCAGAATTAGATAAATCAAACTACAAAATAAACAAGAAAGAAACTAGGGAGATAAACCAATTGTTAGAAAAGTTAGGTATGATAGATCTATGGAGAAAGTTGAATGGAGACAGTAGAGAGTTTACTTTTTTCTCAGCAGTCCATGGAACATATACAAAAATTGACCATATATTAGGGCATAAAAACCTTAAAATCAAATGCAGAAAGGCAGAAATAGTAAATGCATCCTTTTCAGATCATG